>CAKNWW010342286.1:0-15962 GCA_932074435.1 Andricus kollari | reverse complement strand
AAAAATAAAAAAAAAAACTTAATTTTTCAAACAAAAAACAACGAATTAAAAAAAAAGAGTTAAATTTTCAACCAAAAAGATGATGTTTCAATCAAGAAGATAAACTTTCTACTAGAAAGACAAATTTAAAACTAATAAAAAGATTCAATTAAAGAAATGAATTTTTAATTTAAAAAAACCAATGTTCAGAAGAAAGTTGAATGCTTCAATTTTCAATAAAATGCTTAAATTTTCAACTAAATAGTTGATTTTCTAAACTAACAAAGATAAATTTGAGACCTAAAATGCAATATTAAAATTTTAATTTCAAAAAATTAGCTTTCAACCAAAAAGATGAATTTTCAAACAAAAAGATTAATTTTCTATAAAAAACACGAATATAAAAAAAAAATCAACCAAAAAGATGAATTTCCAACCAAGAAGCAAAAGTGTCAACCAAAAAAGATCAATTTTTGGCCGAAAATGGAATAGTTAAATCTTCAGTTAATTAATTTTTTAAAATCTGCCCGCTGTGCGAGCAATTTTTTATTACGCGCTAAGCGCGATGCCCGCTTCGGTCGAAAGATTGAGCGCGCCTAGGGCGCGCACTGTTGGTGCTGGCGCTTCGGGCTCGATAATGGATTTACCTGAGGCTACGCGCTCGGTTTTTGTATTTGCTCCACATTTAAGTGGACATCTTTTAAAATTAAAGGTCAAAGCGTCGACAACTGTAATTTCTTGATTGTGAATTCTTTTTTCTTAAAGCTGCTTCGGCTTTAACGGACACATTCTCCTCACGTATTTCGTGCTTTGCATTCGATTTTGTTGATAATTCGAACTTTTCTGTATTATGTTCAACCCTATTAAATCCAATGTATCTTATATTTATTTCTGCACCGCGTTGTGAGACTGCTTATTTATTTGGATATTGCAAAACAAAGAACAAATTTTATTTTCACTGATTACACCAATATTTGTTTCTTATTTTGCATTAAATGTTATTCTCAGCTACACTGAAAAAATGTACCAATTCAATAAATCTATATTATTAAAATTCATAATATGCATTGTTATTGAGACAAGGGTATTATAGTTGCCTTGTTCGTATCGTTAAAAAAGTGCGCATCCTATTAAACAAAATTTGTTCTTAAACATTTTATTGCAACATGTGGCATTTTTCTATAAATTTAATTTGTTTATTTTCAATGTTAGTATTTACGATTTTAACTAAAAATACGCATCCTTACGTAAGGTGGTTCTAAGGAAATTTGTAAATATAATTTAGGCAAAAAATTTGGTTAAATAAAATGTTATTGTAGCTTGTGTCGTTTTTTCAAAAAGTTAATTTTCTTCTTCTTTCGTTTTCCAAAAATTTAATTTTTTTATTCCTAATCTTACTTTTTACGACCAAAAGAAAATCTACTGGTTCTATCTAAAAGATACTCATAACAAATTTGTAGACGCGTTTCGGGTGAGCCACTTTTGTTCATTAATTATTTTTCGCAACTTGTGTCGTTTTTCAATACATTTTTTATTTTTTTATTTTGAATGTTATTTTTTACGATTTGAACGAAAACTATGCGTCCTATCAAGCAATGATTGAAAACAAATTTGTATATCTTTCTTGTTTGCATCATTTTTGTTTCAAAATCTATACACACCAAATGCTAAAACCTGCTGCGATGGCCAAGCAGGTAGAGTTTTTATCAGCAACTTCCCACACAAAATTTTTTTCCTCATCAGAAGAAAAAGGGAATGGTGAAGAATCAATATTTCATACATTTATCAAGAATGCACAAATCGTCTTTTTCTTTTAAAAGTGGCTCATTTATAGTACTGTGGCAGTTCTTATCTAACTTTTTATTTTTGCCAAGGGATATTTTAAGTTACGTAAACTGGGTAGTGATAATTCAGAATCATAAGTGCTAACTTTATCGTAGTAATAAAATAAAAACGTATACTAAATAAACTCAAAATATCAATAAAATTTAAAACTTAAAGTAGAAATACTATATTTAGCGCAGATTTTAATTGTCAAATATAATTTATTTCAATAAAAACATAAAATACAAGATTTTTAACTTTGGTTCAAAAAATAATTTTAGGTAAATTTACTGGTCACCTATTAAACCAGACTTTCTTTAGTTCAAGCTTATGTTACGAGCTAACAATTACACCCACTCTACGCCTAATTAGCATATATAAAGCGCCGCCTCTTTGAGGAGCTCAGTTCTATACCTGTTCTTATAAACGTAAATAAAGCGCGCGAAGTCAGAGATTGAATTCGAGCTTACACAAAAAAGCTCGCCACGCATTTTTACGCATAACATTTTGGCGATCCTGCCAGGATTGCTCTTTCGATTTCGGTAGCCACGGATACAATAGAGAAATCCTGTAAAAGCAATTGTTGTGACGACACTTGGAAAGGAATTATACGGAATTTATTTAAGACAGGAAGGGAATGAATTTAAAGAAACTCACTAGAACCCCGGATCTACCTACGGGTGACCCGACAACCTGAAAAGTAGGAAAACTGTGGTTCACAATAGTTGGTGATATGAGTAGCTTATATACAACGTAAAACCCCGTTTTCCGAAATTCCAAAAATTGAACGAGGCCCGCGATCAGGTGGAAGACGCATCTGCGTAACAACGCTTGTAAACATGATGAGCAGTCATCGGCCATCTCCCAAATCCAGGTTAAAAACGAGGAACTCCACAGACTCCCATCTGCTAACCAGAGAGGATCAAGCCATCCATTATCGTCAGATTAATAAAGACACCGTCCAAGATGCATGCCCTCTCCCAGTAATAGACGATATCATCGACCAGTTAAAAAATGCAAAGTTTTTCTGAGCCTCCGACCCTAGTGCAGGATTCCACCAAATCCCCATGAAGGAAGAGAGCAAAAAATATACAGCATTCTTTACTATACGAGGGCATTTTGAATATAATAGGATGCCATTTCATCTGAAAAATGCACCCGCTACCTTCCAACGTATGGTGGACAATGCATTCAGAGGGCTAATTGGGAAAGAATGTTTCGTTTACATTGACGATATTGTAATATTCGGAAAAACTTTAGAAGAACATAACAAAAATTAGTGACCGTCCTGGAAAGAATAAAACAATTAGGCTTGAAATTAGAACCATCGAAATGCGAGTAACTACGTCCAGAACTGGAATACCTAGGCCACCTGATCACCGCAGAAGGAGTTAAGCCAAACCCTATTAAAATAAAGGCAATCCAGGAATGCAAGCAGCTGAAACGCCTAAAGACATGCAATCATTCTTAGGATTAGCGGGATATTATAGAAAGTTTATAAAGAACTTGTCATTATAGCTATACCACTCACCAGGCTAACTCAAAAGGACACCATTTCTGACTGACTCCAAAGTGTCAAGAAGCTTTTGAAAAATTGAAAAACGCATTAACAACTTCACCAGTATTAAGATTCTTCAATTGTAAAGAAACATTAACTCTAGCAACCGAAGCATCGAATCAAGGATTAGGCGCAATGCTATCTCAGGCCGGACATCCTTGCTTATTTATTAGCAGAACCGTTACTTAAGCAGAAGAAAATTACAGCATTTCAGAAAAAGAACTCGATGAAAAGGTTACGTCAACACTTGCTAGGAAACAAGTTCAAAATTCAAACTGATCGCAAAGCACTCATTTGGTTACACAATGTGAAGGACCCTAGCTCGCGACTCTTACGATGGCGATTACGGCTAGAGGAATAGGAGTACGAAATATAATATGTTAAAGGAAAAAAGAACAAAGTAGCAGACTGCTTATCCAGACTATTCCCAATCCACACTAGCGACATTCTATAACAAGCGCTAGACGGAATAGATTTAACTACCGACAATAAGCTATCAGATCCCGAAATTTTAAGTACACCAGTTAAACACCCCACTATCATCAAGGACGAAATACTACAAGAAAAAATTAAAATCCCAGTCAGAAGAATGTGCGAATCAGTAGAAAGTAACGATTGTCCCAATAATTCATCTGGATTCGAAACACCTCAACGAAATTAACTTTACAACGATTTTATGACATGGCGATTGAATCCAACGCAGGGAAAATTAAAAACAAAACTCAACGCTGTCGGAAAACTCTAGAAGGCAATAAACAAAGAAGACATGCCAAAATATAATGAAGAGGATTGGTTACAGAAACTAGGCTGGTTCATCGATGAAATTATGTGCAAAGAAGTAACATTGATAAGACTTATATTCGGTGACCCACTATTTACACCAATAGAAAAGGAACTGATACAGGAAATGACGGAATACCTATCCAACTTGTATTCCCACTTAGGGCTTCACCTATGCTTTAACAATGCCCGAAAATTAAAGAAAGAACAAAAATCTAATATCATTAAAGAAGCGCTTGCGGAACATCTTTGGGAAAAGAATACCATTGAAAAAACCAAGAAAATAGGACAATGGATAGGTATGGATGAAGACATTAAAAAATACGTCAAAACATGCCCCATCTGTCCACTGAAAAAACCACAAGAATCAAGAACCAAGCTGAGGGAATTATACCAGACATTCCTCTGAAACCCAATGAAAAAATAGCCCTAGATATATATGGCCCATCACCCGAAACAGTAAAAGGTAACAAATATATTCTGAGCTTACAAGATAGATTAACCCGCTACACGGTGTTAATCCCGATGGCTAATGAGACAGCTAGTTCAATGATAGAAGGGCTGCTCGATCACTACATCTACATCTTCGGAGCACGTAAAACAATCCTAGCAGACCAGGGACAAAACTTTCAATCAGAAATGATGCAACAGTTTGAAGAAGCATTACAAATCTCTCATGTAAAAACAACAGGTTTTCATCCGCAGTCCAGCGGAAACATCCAAAGAATGCACTCCACCCTATGGATCCTAATCAAAACAAGCATCTCAGAAAGAATTATTGAATGGGATAAAAATTTGAAATTTATTAACTTTGCAATCAACACATTGAAGAATCAAACAACAGGATTTTCACCCTTTGAACTTATGTTTGGAAGAGAAGCTAACATACCATCATCGGTAGCGTGTTTACCAACGCTGACGTATCCGGAACTAGTGAGAAAGTGGACAAAGAAACACGAAGAAGACCTACGAAGGACTAGAGAAAAAATAGAAATAGAAACAGAAAAAACGAAGAAAATCCTCGACGAAAATATCACTCATAAACACCCCCTATACAAACCAGGAGACACAGTAAAAATCATTAACAATACTAAGTCTAACAAACTAGACCCCTCTTGGAAAGGCCGTTATGAAGTAATTCACTATTTAAACAATAATAATTTACGAATAAGAAATAAGGATAAAATTATCCGAATTCACATAAATCAGACAATGCCCTATTTCACAGACGATAATGACACTCCTCTGGACCTTCCTGCTGGCCCTAGCGCCGATCATCAGTGCTAACTGATGTTTTTTCTCCTCGAGAAAATTCAAGAAAATATCTATATCGAGGAAATCTCTAAAGTACACTTGTTTCATGAAAAGTGGAAAATGGTTATAGCTATCAATATGACATCCACTGAAAACCGGATTAAATTCATCGGCACCACCATCACTATGGCAGAACTAGCCTGTAACAAGAAATGCACACCTTCTTATGAAATCCAATTGGTTGTGAGCCGCTACAATAGACTAGCTAGTAAAAACAGTATCCTACACAAATTATTAGGCAAACAACGTCAAAAAAGAGGATTATCGAATTTTGTGGGTTATATATCCAAAACTCTGTTCGGAACATTGAGTGAATCCGACATAAAAAAAATTAACACCGAATTTGACACAATTTATAGAGATAACAAAAACATTGCTAGCATCCTGTCAAATTACACAAAAATACTGAAATAATCTTAGACTGCTCGTCAACTGACCATGAATTGATAGCTGCACAGGAGAATGCTGAAAGACAGTTTGTAAGAAACATCACGCACGGACTGAATGCTGCAACAAAGGATAGTTTTGTCAACTTCAAATTGGTATTAGCAGCAATACTATTAGATGAAACAAATGAGGATATTGAAACAGCGATCAACGCCATAAACGACGGAAAGAATGGGATAGTACATCCTCAAATTTTAACGCCAAAAATGCTGAAACAAACTATTAGAGAATTCGAGACAACTCAACGTACGCGATACCATTTTGACAATAAAGAAGAGGACTACCAGCACATAATAGACATCAGAATCCTCTCCGTAGCAATAATACAAGGCCTATTTACGTACATACTGGAGATACCGGAAATTGAGAAAGAAGAAGGTTCCCTGCAAAGAATAGTCCCTATCCCGATATAAGTAAATAAAGTCCACATATCAATAGTCCCCGACTATGACATGATCATTAAATAACGAGACTCTTACAAGCCAACCGACAGACTCACCATTGACAAGTTTAAACAGATAGATGTGTCTAAAATATGTAGAAGAGACCAACCTAATGTCAAGTTAATAGACAAAACTCCAAACCATTAGACTGAGACATAAGTTGCGATGATTTAATCAAAACAGAAAAAATTTCCGAACCCCAAAAACTTACAGGGTTTGGATGCAAAATGTACAATGTATAAATTCCTGAAATAATCTAAGAATTTTACGATAAAATTTGGACAAACACCACAAAATGCTCCTATTGCAATTCCTGAAAACAAAATAAAAATTTGTTTTTCTGGACAACAAAGTGTAAAAGTGCTAAGTGTATAATAGCTACGATACCCTAGAATTAGAAAAATCATATGAAACTCATATGACGCAATGGCTAAATGCAAATATCACACGAAGAACTTAAGCAAGCCAGAATTAGCCTAGACGGAACCGTAAATATCTTACATACTGTTGCCGCCCACAGAAGGCTCAGTACTTGGAAAGAAACTTGTTAAGCATGGATAATATTTACCATTTTTCGGTCCACTTTTTTATTTTTGTCCAAAGAAACAAATTTTTATTTCGTTTTCACGAATTGCAATAGGAGCATTTTGTCATTTCAGTCAACACTTGCTGAAAGTGGTGAGCCCTGTTCTATGCCAATGGTATTCGTCGTTTTTGTTTTGAATTACAATGATCCTAATTCAATTTTTTGGTACGCCTGTGACATTCTGGATTTTTTAAATTCCAACGACCAAGCTATTCTCTAAATTTCTCGACTAAGTGGTCTCAAATACTTACATATATAGGCTCGCAATTGTGAAACATGTATACAATGAAAACATTTCTCATTACCACATATCTCTTTTTTCATCCGGCTCGTCAATTCATGCTACAAACGCTTTTCTTCACATTTTTAGACCATAATTATTTTTATTCATAGAATCAAAAGTTTTCAAGTATTTTTTGCCTCATCTAATATGGTTTAAACGATTATTCTTGTTTCAACAAACACAGCCAAAACAAAGTGTGAATCTAACGCTACTTACAGGGGACCATTTCCCTGCAACAAAGATTAGCCTTGGAAGTGTGAATGGTTCCAGTACACAAGGTATCATTTCGCTCGGACTTGCGTACGAAACGTCACCTGCTGTCAATTATTTTTACAGTTCTGCGGCAAAAACAATAGACGATAGTTTCCTACCGCAACTCCAAGCGAGATGGAACCCAATCTTAAAATTAGCTGCAACAAAATTTATCCCGGAGTTTTTACTGTAAAATATTTTGTTCAGTCAAACGTTACAATTTGGATTTATTAAACAATTTTTATACGCTGTACATCGTGAAAATGTATAATTTTCTGGAGTTATTGACCGTAGCCGATAAATGTTCAGAGTTGAAGTATTTTGGAACGACTATTTGCCAGTATTTAAAAAATTATGATCACTTGCTCCTTGCTCTAGAAATGATGTAGAAAATTCCAGTTTTTTCGAATCTCTTTCACTATTTCGAGCATTAATATGTATTCTCTTATCTCGACGAAATCGATCTGAAACACAACTATCCACAACGTATATTAGGGTATCAGTTCAGAAATAAAAAAAATATGGAATAGTTGTCAACGCACAAGGTGTCAGATATTCGAAAAAACTAGAATTTTCTACACAATTGATAAAATAAAATTTCAACAAAGTAGTTAAACTTTCGAGCGGACATTCAAATTTTTAATCGAGAAGATTAGCTTACTACCAAAAAAGGAGAATTTGAAACAAAAAATATAAATGTAGACAAAAATTGTTAATATGTTAACTAAAAATGATTGATTTTCAACACTTCTTACGTGTATACTTTTATTTTTCGATTCA
This sequence comes from Andricus kollari, assembly GCA_932074435.1. Lineage (NCBI taxonomy): Eukaryota > Metazoa > Arthropoda > Insecta > Hymenoptera > Cynipidae > Andricus > Andricus kollari. The sequence continues at coordinate 7,716 of CAKNWW010342286.1, read as the reverse complement.
GGGTAAAAAGCCTGAAAACTGTAATTTTTTATTCTTTTTCGGTAAGAATATTTGATTTGTATAGTACAAAATAAAGCCCACGTATTATATCACGTTATTGTTTGTTCTTTATTTCACATTGACTTTTCTCGGCGTTTTAGATGATTCAAAGAACTTTATTGTTCAACTTTTTTTTTGTTACATACATGGTTTATAATCAATTATAATAAAAACTATAATTATAATTATACCTTCCATTTCAGATAAGAATGTAATAATTATAATGATCATAAAAAAGATGTAAAGTGATAAACTTATCTCCGAAGGACAAACTTGAAACTAATTACGTCGTTATCTCACATAAAGGTAAGATAACGAATACTTACGTATATATGTGTACTCTGATGATGCAATAGAATATTCTTTAGTTACATTTTTTTATCCACTTATTCACTGAAGCATTAATCAGTTTTTTCTCTACTTTGCGAAAATGAGGATGGTCAATACTTTCGTCTTCACTCTGGCGGTCATATTTAATTCTATTGGTGAATAAAATAATATAGTATATCAATCATTTTATTATATTTTATATAATACATGCACATGTCCCTCTTTTTTAACGTTTATTCATATAACGGCCATTTGTGCATTTATGACGTCAAAAATTATTACGTCATAGACATATGATGGCCATTGCATACCTGCGAACCCCTATTCTTCCCTTTTGTGCACAATATACTACTAAGCTGACAACAAAGAAACTACTTTTTAGCATTATAATAGAATGTTTAACCATACAGTTGAATTTCCAACACACAAAGACGAATTTATTCGAGTATAGATGATTCATCAAACTGAAAGGCTCAATTTAAAACAACAAGCTTTTTTTGAAACAATAAAGATATATAGTTTTGACCAGATAGTACACATCAAGAAATTATTTTTTTGATTTTCCATAAAGCAGTTGGCCTTACGAAGAAGGAGTTGAATTTTCAATCAAGGGAGAAAAAAAATGTATTTTTTTTTGCAAAAAAATGGTTGTATTTTTAAGAAAGGAAGAAATTATTTGCAAATGAAATTTAGCTATAAATAAAGTTCTTGGACATCGTAATTTCATTTCACTTGGAGGGTACCAAAGAAAGCACACTTCTGTTATCACGTTATTGTTTGTTCTTTATTTCACATTAAATTTTCTCGGCAGTTTTAGATGATTCTAAGAACTTTCCTGTTTAACTATTTTTTGTTGTTACATACATGGTTTATAACCAATTACAATTATAATTATAACTTCCATTTGAGATGAAAAATGTAATAATTATAATGATCATAATAAAATATGTAAAGTGATACACTTATCTTCGAAGGACAAACTTGAAACTAATTACGTCGTCATCTCGCATATAGGTAAGATAACAAGTGCTTACATATATATGTGTACTTTGATGATGCACTTATATTTTATGTAATACATGCATGAATATGCCATTACATACATACGAACTTAAACAGCGGCACTTAAGGTCGGCTCCGACGTCCCTGTTCTTCCCTTTCGTTCATAATATACTGCTAAGCTTACAGCAAAGAAATTACTTCTTAGCATTATAATAGAATTTTTAACCAAATAATTGAATTTTCTACATACAAAGACGAATTTATTCAAGGATAGTTGAATCATTAAACCGAAAAGCTGAATTTAAATCAAGAAGACCATTTTCAACCAATATATATATATACAGTTTTGACCAGATAGTAGAACATAAAGAAGTTAATTTTTTGATTTTCAATAAACCAGTTGGCCTGACGAATCAAGAGTTGAATTTTCAATCACGTGGATGAAATTGAAACAGTAGTAGTGGACAAACAGAAGCAAATTGTCAAATAAAAAATAGCACCACACTGAAACACAATTAAAAAAAAACGAGCGTTTCACTGCTGGTTATAATTTTGCAAAAATTTATCGTACTTTCAGAACAATTTAGAATACTGATAAGCAGTGTCTACGTTTTTGCGAACGAGAAATGCTGTAGTCTTCGCCCATTTCAACTACGGATCATCATGCGATGATTAATAAATCATCATTGAATAATAATTCAATGTCATAATTCTATTATCTCGTGCCGTTCCTGATTTTACCGGTCACAATTTGTTGTATAATGCAAAAACACCATTGAACCTGCATTTTTCGTGATTTCGGAGGAAACCAAATTACAACAATTATTCGCAATACACTATAAAATGCCTCTCGTATTTCCTGGCGCGAATATTTATAACTCAAGAACATAAAAATTGTCTCATTGGGATGAACATATTTTCAAGCTGGAGAACCCAATTATACTTCTGATTGCATTCAGGCTTTAAGGACACTATTTTCAAATTAAGAAAACATCTATCAGGATACGAAAAAGGGTACTCTTAGTTTGCGGGCACTAGATTTAGATGCAAATAAAATTCTTGAAACAGCATCCATAGCGATATTCGTAGCAGACATTCTTTTTATAAACTCTATATAAAAAAGACACAAATATAATGTGTTAAGACCGAGACAGAAAAATTCGCTCACCACATTCAGCTGAGCCTGTGCGTAGAAGAATTTTTATTCACATGGCTGACCTTTGTGGTATACCATAACTTTTGATTTTGCTTTGCTGACCGTTAAAAAATTACTTACACAGTATTACAGTAAAGCGCAAAAAGAAGAGGACTAGGGATCTCTCCTTGAAGCACCCAAAAAGTTACCTTAACGGACGAAGTCAGACCCTCGTAAGAACGAGTGGACATGCTAGCGTTATCATAGAGATTTTTTGTAATTCGTATCAGTTTAGTGGACATGCCTATCCTTAGAAGTTTGTCCCGCAGATGACAGTGGTTTACTGAGTCAGAAGCCTTTTTTAAATCTATATAAAAAACAAAAATTCGTCGCTTTGGGATAGATAACTGAATCTGAATGCAAGAATGAAGGGTAAAAATATGGTCTATACATCTTCCTTCAGGCCTGGAACTGGACTGATTTTCTAGAAGAATGTTTACCTCGTTAACCCCGCAGTCATCCTGTCAACAGAATCTGACAGAAGATCTTAGCAATACTGTTTACAAGGGCAATTCCCCGGCAAATATGAGGATCAGATTTATCGTTCTTTTCATACAAAATAATTACATGCATTTTAGCCTAGCTAGATAAGACCCTTTCCTCGGCCCATATCTCGTCGAAGAGGCGACATAAGAACTGTACCCAATTTTCTGGAAGGTTTTCCAAAAATTCATTGGGAGTTACATCCTCACCCGGCCCTTTATTCCATTTACATTTTAATAAAGAGGCTTTTATTTTATTAGCCGAGATATCGCAGTTCAATAAAGGGCGTTCGTTTACAATTTACTGTATGTGAAGATCAGCCTCAATCGGATAAAAAAAATAAAGAAAGTCTTGCCATACATGCATGCTTATATTTTCAGTCGAAGGGGACCGCAACCTAAATCTATTGATCGCTGTCCCAAGATACTTAAAATTATTGAAAGGCGCTAATGAATTCAGTAGTACAGATTGATATTGCCCCTTCTTGGACTCACGTGACTGCAAAAAAGATCTTTTTATTTCCAGGCATTTTGCCCCCTTCCAGTCGGCAAAACTTGATCTTTTAAAAACATTTAAAGATGGTCTAAGCTTACGGCGCCTAATTGTACATTCTTTATCGTCCCAAGGTTTATCCCTTGTAGTATGCTCGTTAGGCTTTGCAAGTAAATGTAACTTATCCGCGACAGTTGAGATTGTTGCAATTCAATTATTATTTAGGTAATTTATTTCGCCGTTGGAGTACACAGAGTTCTTAGAAATAGACATTTGGTGTCGAGAGGAAAATCACGGTTAGCATTCCAAACTATTGCATTATTTAAAAATGAGTATTTACACTTTTGCCCATCTGTGTAGAGTACGAAATATCAACCCGAACCGAATTAAGAATAAATTCTGTTTCGTTTGGATTGCCTAACCTCAGGTGGCTCAGCAATCTAGTTTCGATGTTTTGCACTAATACTCACTACACTATAAAAGGAAAGAGACTCGATCTTAATTCTGAAATGATGAATTTGAGACCGGTAACATGATACGCGAATTTTTGGGAAAAAGCCGTGATGGCGCAAAAAACCCAGATTTATTTAATTGAAATTCAACAGAACGATTTACATGAGTAGAAATTAGAAAGACACCACGTGGTCACGGCGAACCGGCGTTGGCGTAGCACACTCGGCGTCGTGATGCTTGTTTGATTAGGTGTCTTTCTGAATTTCAGAACATCCTGACTTTCTTCGATACGAATTAGTGGCGATAGTAAAACATCCTGATTCGCTGAGTTGGAATCAGTGGAACGTTGGAGATATTTGCCTGCAAGGCGATCGGACGCGACGGAGCTCCGAACGGACCTAGATAGATCGATGGTTCGAACACGACTGAGTGCACGGTTAGCCAACGCCTCTCGCCCCGTCCGTCCACACTTATTCTCTCTCTCTCTCTCTCTCTCTCTCTTTCTCTCTTTGCGCCCTCCAATCTGCCTTCTAGAACAGTTTTAAATTATAATCTCGCGCGTAGATATTCATACCACGTGGAAAAATTCACGACAAAAGTGTTACGACGTAACAAATTCCACAAATAAAAACAAAACAATGTATAGTGTTAAAGCCAAACGCTTTGAGCCTTAATCATTTTGAAGCTGACAGTTCTGTGACAAATCTTCTCTTTAAAGAATCCTTTTGTTATTATTTTGAAGTATTTTATACCAAACACAAATGTAAAGTTTGAAGCTCTTATTGAAATCTGTTCAACAAGAAACATGAATCCTCTCTTTCTTTTTGCAGAATTGAGTACGCAGTCTAGCAGAGATTCCCTTGATACTGCCCGTCCGGATCACTGTCGCTCTTCTCCTTCTCGACGTATACCTGAGGCTTCTGAGGAGCATCCTCTTCGTGCGAGGGCCAGGTCGCCTCCTTCTCCTAAAGTACTTGGATATGCACTTCGACAACTTGGATACATTCGGCTTATTTCCAAAAAAAATCAGAACCTGCGATTCGAATTTCGAAGATACGTTTTTCCTGCTGGTTATCCAATTAGATTGAGAGCAGAAGAACAAAGCTTTATTACCGTGCCAGCCCAAGAGCATATTGTTTTATCAGTATCCAATGGTGACATTTTTGCAATATTAGAGCATAGGGGGTTTCTTCGTGGAATATATTCGTCAAGTAGAGTTCATGCGAGACTGAAAATAAACATGATAAGCGGCGAAGTTGATAATTTGACCAGAGATGAAATGCTATATTGTCCAGTAGGGAAACGTCACCCAATCTTCCCTAAAAATTTTATTAAAGCTTTCGCAAATAACGATTCACTACAGTCTGAATCGAATCCTAATAGCGAACTTATCCCTTTTTCTGTTCCTTCGGACAGACAAAATTCACCAGACCGGACTTCTCCTCAGGAGCATCCTCTTCACACCAAGGCTAGGTCCCTTCCTGGATGGCCGCCTTTTCCTAAAGTACTTGGATATGCACTTGAACAACTTGGATATATTCGGCTCATTCCTCGCACGAATCAGAACATGCGATTCGAATTTCGCAGATACGTTTTTCCTGCTGGATATCCAATTAGATGGCGACCAGAGAAAAATAACTTTATTCCCGTAGCAAACCAAGAGCATATTGTATTATCAGTATCCAATGGTGACATTTTTGCAATATTAGAGCATAGCGGGGTTCTTCGTGGAATATATTCCTCAAATAATGTTCGTGCGAGACTTAAAATAAATATGATAACCGGCAAAGTTGATAATTTGACGCCAGATGAAATAAGATATTGTCCAGTAGGCAAACGTCAACCAATCTTCCCCAAAAATTTTATTAGAACTTCAGCCAATTATGATTCACTGCAGTCCGACTGCAATCATAATAGCGAACGTAACCCTGGTTCTTCTTCTTCTAGCAGACAACATTCACCTGACTGGACTTTATCTCAGGAGCCTCCTCTTCGTGACAGGTCCAGGTCCTCTCCCAGCAGGCCTCATTCTGTTCAAGTACTTGGATGTGCAGTAGAAAAACTTGGCTATGTTCGACTTATTCCTTGCACAAATCAGAACCAGCGATTTGAATTTCGAGGATACGTTTTTCCTGCCTATAAACCGATTCAAATGCGAATAGATCATATGAACTATGTGCTTAGACTAAACCAAGAATATATTGTGTTATCAACATCCAGTGGTGACGTTTTTGCAATATTGGATTATAGTGGGACTCTTCATGGAATATATGGGACAGACGAAAGTAGTTCGCGAATAAAAATAAATACAATAAGCGGCGCAATTGATAATTTGACTGCAGATGAAATAAGGTGTTGTCCAGTAGGAAAAAATCAACGAATCTTCCCAAACAGTTTTATTAAAGCTTTAGCCAATTACGATTCACTGGTGTCCGAATGGAATCCCAATGGTAAACGCTATTCTGGTTCTTCTTCTTGTGCCAGAGAATATTCACCTGACTGGATTCCTTCTCAGTAGCCTCCTCTTCATTGCAGGTCCAAGTCTCCTTCGGGCAGGCCTGCTTCTGATTAAGTACTAGCATATGTAATTGGAAAACATGAATATATTCGGATTACTCCCGAGAAAAAGCAGAACCGGCAATTCGAGTTTCTAAGATACGTTTTTCGTGCCGACAAAGAAATTCGATTGCTAGTAGAATATGATAAATTTGTTCCGACGGCAAATCAAGAATATATTGTGTTATCAACATTGAATGGCGATATTTTTGTAATACTTGAGCATACTGATATTCTTCGTCGAATATATAAGACAGATAAATTTAACATAACAATAACAATAACAATAGTAATCATATCGCATTCTTTACAGAATATACCTCAACAAAAATACTAGTTTTTCATCACAAAAACACATTTTCGTTTACCACAAAATGCGTTCTCCGTATCTAAAGACAACTATAACGGGTTCGGGACGTTTCAGTTTTGCCTCACCTAGGTGGGTGCATTTGAGAATATTCAGAGAGAAGACGCGAAAAAAAGTATAGTCCTCTGAGAATGGACAATAATGCAGATGCCATGAAAAAAAATGCTTAAATCATAAACGTTGCGAATAATTTTCTTTAGCAAATAAGAAAATCAGGCAAAAAGGCGCTGTGCGCCTACAAAAAAAAAGGATTTCATAGCCTATTAAGACGTTCATTATGTCGTTCAAATCCCCCCTTCCATGATTCCCCTCCCTAATCTCCCTATATTTCCCTGCTCCTCCTATATTTCCCTATATTTCCCTAATTTCCTATTCCTCCCCTACTTCCCCACTCTACACTTCAACCTTCGCTGCCCCCTCCCTTCCCCTCTCCTAATTGACTACTGAAAGAACGTTTCAAATTACGTGTTTTCCTCAAACTTAATTTTTTAAACAAAAAACAACAAATTCATAAAAAAGAGGTTAATTTTCAACCAAAAAGATGAATTTTCAATCAACGCGATAAATTTTCTACTAGAAAGGCAAATTTAAAACTAATAAAAAGATACATTTTTGACCAAAAATCGAATAGCTACATTTACAGTCAAAAAAATTAATTTTTGATGAAAAAAAATTAATAAGTATACTTTTCTACCAGAAAAGATTAACTATTAATCATTTAGTTATATCATTAACTAAAAAACATTTAAAAAGTAATTTGCACTTAAAAAAAGAAGTTTACAAAAAAGGATTCAACATA
>CAKNWW010342283.1:0-13038 GCA_932074435.1 Andricus kollari | reverse complement strand
CGTAATTTAACTAATACCACGGAGCGATATAACACACGTCTCGTGCAAACGACCAGGGCCGTATAATCTTAAATTTTGAAAACTTGTTAGCTTTCCTCCACTGCGTAAAAACTATTGGCAATCGCAATCAACTCATTTTAATCAGACACTTTAAAATGTAAATTATTCACTGCTGCCTACGTATCGCATTCAAAGCATACACTATCCGAATTGCATTCCGACGATTTTAATGAAATCGTTACATTAAAGGGGATCAGTAATAAATAAATAAAGGGGATCAAATAATCTCAATAAAAATACTCACGATGTTCAGGACTATGGGCTCGTGTCCAACCTGAACTGAGAAATTCATCAGTATTGTTGTAGCCTGATTGTGAGAATGATGCTGGAAAAGTACAAAAGCAATGTATCAAGTTTAATGAATCAAGAACTTTCCGTATTGACTTGCCACATAAAAAAACGAAGTGTAGTCATTACCCTGATTTCAGAGTAATCTTTACTTGGAACGAAAATTACCTTCACGTTGGTAAGATTTACTATCTTCTTCTGATTTTATTTTTGAAAAAATCAGTCCGCCTAATACGCGCTCAGTCTTTGTATTTCCCCTATATTTGAGAGCAGACCTTTTAAAATTGAACGTCAAAGCATCGACAATTGGAATTTGGTGATTGTGAATTCTCTTTTGTTAGAGCTCCTTCGGCTTTAACGAATACACTCTCATGACGTATCTCGTGCTTCCCACTCGATTTTGTCATAAATGCGAACATTTCTACATTATATTTAACTCTTTTATATGAAATGTATATTATATTTCTTTCTGTACCTCGGTCTTGGACTGCTTATCCACAATCAAACCCGACAAGTCTTTCAAAAGTTATCAGGTATACAGACGATGGCGACACCGACGTAAAACACAAAATCTTTGCAACACGGACCAGACTAGGTGGGTCTTACATTTTTGAGGTCGCTGAATCCGAATCCGTTTTCCGTTTGGCCCCAGCAGGTCAGGGTCAAGGCCAGTTCAAGGTCAAACTTACAAAATTCATCGCTAACAAATTAAGTTAGGGTACCTATGCGTTTTCGGGGTCGCTGAGTTCAAATCCGTTGTCATTATGGTTTGACCTTGAAATAACCTTGACCCTGACCTGATGAGACCAAACGGACAACGGATTTGAATTGAGTGACCCTGAAAACATATAGGTACGCTGACTTAATTGGTTAGCGATGCATTTTGTAAGCTTGACTTTGAACTGACCTTGACCCTGACCTGATGGGACCAAACGGACAACGGACTTGAATTCAGTGACCCCGAAAACATATAGGTACCCTGACTCAATTGGTTAACGATGAATTTTATAAGTTTGACCTTGAACTGACCTTGACAACGGATTCGAATTCAGCGACCCCGAAAATATAAGACCCACCTAGCCTGGTCCGTGTTGCAAGGACTTAGATTTTGTGGTCCTGTGTAATTTTACATACTAAATAATTGTGCGCAAAGACAAATCTTTTCTGTTTTTTCCGTGTGTACGTTTAATAATTTTTCAAATTGCAAGAAAGGGTAACCCAACCCCTCTTGATTTAAACAAAATATTTTTTGGGAAAATATATCACGCCATCTCACTTTTTTATTGGCAGAAGCCACTTGGTCTGATTTGATTGAATTAGGGGTAGTAAGGGGAAGTGAGGGGCAATGAGGGGAGGACAATTACAAGAAGTGAGGAGAAATGGAAGGAGAACTGATGGAAAGCGAGTGTGGATGTAAGGGAAGAAGGGGATGTATAAATAGGGAAATTAGTGGAGGTGTGGTGAGGGGAAATAAAAAGTAGATAAGAGTAGGGGAAAAGTGCGAAAGTGCGAAGACGGGTGTAGGGGAACAGAGGGGTAGAGGAAGGCAAGGGAAATAAGAGAAGGGAAAGTAAAAGAAGTAATCGGCAATAAGAAGATAAGAAGTAGGGGAAGCGAAGGAAAATTCGGAGGAATAAAGGGACACGTGAGGACATTTTGTGTGGGAAAGTAGGGGAAGTTATTCGGCTTGTGAGTAGGAGAATTATTGAGAGTAAGGGGAAGCGATGGGTTAGGAAGAAGGGATTGTAAAGGAAAGTAAGTGGAGAGGAAGTAGGGGGCGTGAAGGCACCACTGCTTTGCGGTCACAACGAGCACAGGGGGACATCGGTAGTTCGAAAACTAATCAGGTAGTATCAGTTTGCGTGAAAGATGTCAATAATTAATCCCGCCAAGTGCGAACTGGCTCGCTAGCGCTCGCGAGTTTCTTGAGTGGTCTGAAGTGGAAGGTGAGGATTTTCTGAGCTCTATTGTTACAGGATATGAAACCTGGGTGGCTCATTACACTCCAGGGACAAAAAGACAGTCACCACAGTGGCGTCGCACCAGTTTCCCATCCGCCAAAAAATTAAAACTAACAGAAATCAACATTATTATTTAAGTGTCTCATTTTCATAATGCTGAAGTCTAACTCTGAAAAATAAAAATTAATCGATTCATGATTTAAAAAAAATACTGACCGGTTGTAGAACCACGGTTACGGTCACGGGCCGTTCGTCTCGGGTTTGGAATAGCTAATGAAGTATTTTGGTGGTCATCTGCTTGTGAGCTTAATTCTGTAAAGAGACAAGAGAAGCGTATCCAGTTTATTGAATCGTTAATTTTTTATCATCACTTGCATAGAAGAAACAAAGATTAATCTTTACCCTCATTTCAGAGTAATCTTTATCTGCAGCAAATATGATCTTTAGCTGCTAAGATCTACTGGCCTTTTTTAATTTAAACAAAATATTCCTATGAAGAATAGTTCACGATTTTTCAGAAAAATTCAAAAAGTTAAATGCTCTAACTTGTCGAATTTCCATCCAAAATATCTGGCCAACAAACTCGTCCTTTTTTTTTAAAACCTTAAAAAGTGTGCCAAAGCACAAACCAACCCTATAATTCTGACGAAAGTTATCGTGTTCAGAGACGACGACAACGACAACAACGACAACAGACAGACAGACATTGACGTAAAAATGATTTTTTTCTGACTCAACGGGCCTCAAAACGTCGAAATTTGACGGAATCCGCGAATGTCATTTTTCACATAAATGAGAATGTAAAAATGGATGAATGTTGTTTCTGTCGCTTCTTTAGTTGCATGATAGTAAGAATTAAACTTGTCCACTGAATTTCTTTTGTAACGAATTTTTGTCATCAAAGATAATATTTAGTACACGAAGAAAATATGCATTTTGTGATAAAACACCAATAGTATGATGCTTATGGTGTAAAAAGGCATATTTTAACTTTAATTAATATTTGGATGTTTTATTAAGCTAAAATAGAACAGTGAGAATTGAGGCCTTGTATAATTTGAAATTCCTCTGAAAAAATCAGTAAAATCACTAAAAACCTTTGATAACCAAACATTTCACGTACTTTGGAAATATTACTTTTTAGCGAACTACATTACTGACGCACGGTGGATCCAAAAAAAAACATTTCAGGAAATATGTTTCGAAAAGTGCAACAAATGGCAACGAATGGTCTAACTAAGCGATTCAAAAATCAAACTGCTTTGTTGAAAATTCATCGTTTTTGGTAGTAAAGTTCTTAGTTGAAAGTTAGAGTATAAATAAATCAATTACACAGTAAATTTTACTATTTAATTAAAATAAACATTTAAACACGTCTAAGAAGTTTTCTATTAATTTTTAAACAATTTTTGAAACAGACAAAATATTATTAACTTTTTTTTAATTTTCAGACCAATTTCTGTCAGTATGCAAACATATGTTGATATTCCAGAACCGTTAGCAACAAACTGGTACGCAAAGAAAAAGACACACTTAGATATTTTTGAGACAAATCCAAAAATGTTTCTGGTTTTTCGATCGGACGCTTACAGTTTGTTCATAATTAATTACAGAAATTTGAAATCTATATTTGGGAAAATTTTGTTGCTACCGATTCCGCAATTCTGCAACATATGTTTGCATAAAATTGGAATATTATGTCAAAAGTTGACAAAATTGTATTTGTGTTAACAATAATAACAAAAAAAGACAAATGAAAAAACCTCGTCGGATACTTTCTAGAGAGACTTGGTATTTCCAAATTAGGGTTTCGGTACCGAAAGAGGGAGTCGATTTTCGATTCTTCGGTTCAGGAAAAATTTGTCGGTTCCGCTAATCGAATAATCGACCTTGGGAATCGAATCTTCGACTCCAATTCCTCCTTTTATAAAAGCCCGGGAAGATTTGAAATTTGATTTAAGTTAATTATTTGAAGAAGAATTAAAGAACCTGACTCGATTCCGGGATCCATATTCCAAATCGGAAAGATTAATTTCAAGAGCCGGAACATTTGTTAATTAGCATATTAAGAAAAACTATATATATGAAGAGAAAAGTTACGTGAAAAATTCTTTTGACCCCCTCCCCAAGGTACGGATTCGTAAAATTTGTTTTACCCCCTCCCCCCAAAAAACCTTATGTAATTAATGGAGTCCCCCTACTAAAATTAATTAAAATTTTATATAAATTATTAAAGGATATGGTCTATTTTACTTACGAGTGGCGTAGCCGAAAACAACAGAGGCTATAAAAAGAGTAGAAATAGTGATACTCATCATCACAACGCAACGTAGAGAAATCCGCGTCTGAATTAATTAGAACAGTGTTACGTGATGAACATTACATGGCATTTAGCATGCAGGAAATATATACTTGTACGTGAACGATTTTTCGAAGGCAAACATATTGTTTGATCGTAAAAGATAACGCGGTTTGTCAATACTTAGTAGGCTTTTAGAGATTCCCTGAAAATTTATGGACTTTCAAGATACACGCGTAACTGAAATTTCAGCTAGGGAGCGTGTCCACCATGAGGTGGTCCAATTTTTTTCGAATTTCCATGTACTTCGCCCCCAAATTTTTTCAAATCCACAAAATAATAAATGTGTTTTCTTAAAGAAAAAAATTATATTTTGAGTTTCCGCAAGCCCCATTAAGTTTAAGACATATTCCCCATGAAAAAGAGGTTTTAGCAAATACTATTCAGAATGGTCTCTGGTCCACAGTATTGATATCTAGGGATGTGCAATTCGATAGAAAGATTATTTATGAATTTATTTAGCAGACCATTACCACGTATTGCTTCTTTCAAAGCTCGTTTACGACTGACTACTTTTTTACCTGCATACGCTATCATATCCGTTTGCAAAAAGGACTCAGGCTGGATGATTGGTCTTAATAAGCAGAGTATGTATAATTTTTTTTATTATTTAAAACGATGGAGTTTGGTACACAACCCGTAAAATTACCAGTCCGAAATGCCGATACTCTGACGCAAAAATGTGATACGAAGAGTGAAAATCGGCACGAAAATTTTCTTCTAAATAGTACACTGTAGCGTGTAGGCTTGATCTACCGCATGCACAAATTGAATATGCCTACCGCTCTTAAATATACATAACTTCTAACAATGTACGGGTAATCCACCCGTTAGAAAGTTATTCCTCGCCGCAAACATCGCACAAGTCAAGCGGTAGAAGGACCCCTCTCAATCGAACAGAGTGGGGTCTTCCAACCAATAGCGGCTTAGCACGCTCAACACGCACTGAGAGCTAGTTCACAGGGAGACGGGTCCCACATCGTTCGTCACTTCGGTCTCGGCGCTCGCTTGAACAAGGTCGTCTTGGGGTTGGCGCTCCAGAGGAAAATGTTCTTATAGTAGGCAGAAAGGTACCTGTCACACGCGATGAGTTCAAGTGTTAAAAATCAAGGTCTTTTTCTTTTAAAATTGAGGATTTAGTGCAGTGCTCTTTGTTCTTTAAAGAATATTAACATCCTGGATGGATGCACTATTTAGTGTTTTATTTCTTGTATTATTTTATATTAAGTTGAAATTAGAAGAAAATATTAGCTAGTTACTTTTTAATCAAATTAGAAGCTTTTCCCGTGATTGGTTCGCCCGTCACTTGGCTCACCTTAGATTTGGATACAAAGCAGTTCCAAGCTATCTAAATTTACATCATCATTTCTTTCTGCAATGCTCGTTCGTTTGTAGTTAGGTATTTAATAATTAAATTGTAAGCTTTCCTTGAGATTGGTTCGCCCATCTCCTGGCTCGCCCAAGATTTCTTCGTTAAATATTTCGGAGCTACTGTAATTCATTACGATCTTTCCTTCTGCAATGTTCGTTCGCGCGCATTGTGGCTTGTAAGAGCTAATGGATGAAAGTACAATAAGTGTGCTTGTACACACTTAAATAAAATTAATGTTTCAAACTTAAACCTTTTAGGATCAATATTAAAACATAGCCACGGTGCTCCAACGCAACTTAAAAGTATCTTTATATTAACAATTTCCGTAATAACAATAAAATCTCATGAATTACACTTCAAAGCCAATCAAAGGTTTGTAGCACTGATTTTTCTAGTCATTGCAATGAATGTAAGACTGAGCTTTGTCAGAAAAATCTTATAATTAAAATTTTCAATATCAATTAATTCTTTTTAAGGAATCCACGCGAGGGATGGGTTTATTGTGGTTTGATCGTGGGAGTTTATTGATTCCACCTTCGGGAAAGCCAAACAAAATGAAATGCATTTCGCCAAACTATAACCTCAACAAAAAATATCGTGACAATATTTTAGGAAATACTTAACATTCTTTTAAAAAGATTATAAGTATAAACCATTATTATAAAATAACAAGGCGAAACGTAACACTATGAAATTTTTTTTATGATCCATCAAATTGTGGAAAAAACAATGCTGCACTTGCTTTTTTAATATATCCAAGTGGATTGCGATTTGAAAATGCTTACCATACGTTCATTCAAAATCACAAAATCAATTAAAATATAATTTTTCATTAAATTTTCTCGAATATGTAAATGCCGTACATTATTTTCCGTTTGATGAACATTCAAAAGTATCCTATAAAAAGTGATTAATAACAAACTTATAGATCTTTTTGGTTGTACAATTTTTGTTGATTGATCATTTTTCGTATCATGATCAGTTTGACCACAAAGTGGAATTTTCGATTTTTCATTATTTGTTGTGCTATCAAAATTTGACTTTTTCTATTTTCACTAAAATTAAGTAAATTGCTATGATAATCTTGTAGGGCTTTTAAAAAGCAAAGTTTTTCTTCTCTTTACTTTTTTCAAATCTGTCGTTGTTTACCATGACTCTAATAAATTTTTACCGAAAGCAGTCGTGGGGATAAATTCTTCCATTTTCCGAGTACTGCGGATAGCAGTATATGGAATTTTTAAATCTTAAATAAATTGTCCTAAAGTTTTTGAAAATGTTTAACTTTTGGTATTTGTATCCGAAATAGCTGCTTAACGAATTCGATATTTCGTTTTGTTCCCTGGAACTGAGTGCCAAATTGCAAGTTAATCCGATTAGTCTTTCAAAAGTTATCCGGTATACAGACGACAACACCAGACAGACAGACACCATCGTAAACCCGTTTTTTTTCGCATGAGAATCAAGATTGAAAGAAACCTTGCGTAATTTGAGCCCTTATCTATTTATTAATTTATTATTACTTCCAGAATTTATGACTATTACAGCTTATATTAATACTTATATTACTATAGGCAATACTAAAATTATTGCGCTGACAATTATGGGGTCTCAGAGGATTTCAAAGACTTGAACATTTTTGAAGGAATCTTGAAAGATATTAAACATTTCAAGATGTTTTACGGGATTTTATAAGATTTTGGAGATTTCACAAATTTTGAAAGCTTCTAAAGACCGTAATTATTTTAAATAATTCGAAAATATTTTATGTAAACGCTCAATAATTTACATGAATAAAATGAAATATAATAAAAATAAAAGAATGGCATAGAATATGTCTCATATGCATTTGGTACCTCAGTCCCAAAATGGCAAAAACTACAAAACTAGAACCAATTTGGGTTGTTAAATCGACGTTGCATGTCTTCTAAAAGCTCGCTATCCTGACGAGGTGCGTCTTCGTGATCGGTTACAGGATTTATCACGTGGATTAACGATGCACTGCCATGTTCACCCTCTTCAAAGAATCCTGTATCGTAGAGTGTATTCGGTGTAAAAAATGTCGAATATGGACTTGGTGCCTGAAGCCCAACATTTCCGGCTGTACTAGAAGATGCACCAGTATGATGACTCCCTTGAGTGAATGTATTCGGCATATGTGTCCCATATGCATTTGGTATCTGAGTCCCAAAATGTGGAGCAGATGAAGTATATCCACTGGCATGATATCTCGTTTCAGCATAGGGATCAACAGTTCCATGTCGCGGGGCTTCAGCTACTGCTTGAGCATTATTAAAAGCCTCTATTTTATTTCGTATTATCGCTGCTTCCTGGACAGCACTTCTATAGATATCTTTCCGGTTATCAGGTCTCGTTGTTTGAAGCCATGCTTTTATTTCATCCAACCAGTAAGGGATGTCAACGTGCTCAGGAATGCACTTTAACCCGCGAAAAACCGTAACGTGGATCTCAAATTGGACGTATGGATGAACGTGCCCATCGTCTTCCAGTGTTCCAAGAACTCTAGTGTTAAAGATTATTTTCACTCCAGGAGGAATAAAAAGTCCTTGAATCCGCGCCATACTTCGAAGTAGGGTCCGTAGAAATCTTTCTGTAAAAAGACAATACTAATGTAAAAGGAATAATTGTTAATCACGAGAAAGCTTAAAAAAACTTAGTGAAACTTTTTGATGAGTAAACATCTTAGATCGCGGTATGAAGGGTAAAGTCGCTCTAAAGACGATAAATCCCTTCGGGTCGCATAAAATCCAACACTAAGAATTGAAAATCACTCTATTGATGAAATTAATAAAAACACTGATTACCTGTATAATAAGCGCTCTCATCTTGGTGCCTTGAGTGTGAGCTGTGTGCTGTAAAAGGACGAGAGAAGCGTATCATTTTTAATGAATCATACATTTTTTACATTCGCAAGCAAATCAAATTCAATTCTGTCTTTTCATAACAGGCCCACCCAACCCCTTTTGATTTAAACTTAATTTTCTCATAGAGGAAAATTCACGCCATCTCACTTGTTTATTGGCAGCAACATCTTCAATTTGTTTGATGATGTTTAATTAGAAATAATTCAGCAACGTTGTTTCAGAATTGACACTAAGAAGAGAATTATTACTAAATATGAAATACTTTCTTCACGAAAATTTCAGACCCCATAACGACATTAGTGTATAAGAAATTCAATACGTATTTTGATTTTGTATCAAGCTAAAATTAAACTTTGAGAATTGAAGCTTTCGCAGGGATATCGTTGGAGCAATAAAAATTTGCTTTGCTGAAATCGTTGTTTTGATTGAAAAGTCCGTGCAAAAATAAAAACTACTTTCAGAAATCCAGTTTGTTGATTCCTTCCGAGTGATAGGATTTGTTCAACTATGTAAAATACGCATTTGTTTCTGTAATCACTTCCTTGAGGGAATTAAATCTCCTTCGCACTAAAATGTAGTATCTCGACAGAGCCAAATCTAGAGAGCAGGGGGATACGGAAAGACTTATAAACCCAACTGCAGCAATTTTGCGACCGCCAACTGAAAATGAGTGAGCTGGTGCGTCTTCATGATGGAACCGGACCTTTTAGTGAGCCAATCGTGGATGATTTTCTTACAACTTGGTTTTAATACGTTCCAATAAAAATACATCGTATACACATGTAATAGTTTTACCTATTTCCAAATAGTCTATGAAGATTATTTCTTGCGAATTCCAAAAGACAGTGGCTACAACCTTCGCGGCTGAAGGATCGGTCTTGGCTTTCTTTGGTGTAGATTCCGCTCTAGCGTCCCAAAGTTTGAACTGTTCCTGAGTCACAGGCAAGTAGTGGTGTATTCATGTTTTATCCAGTGACGAAACAACGCCTAAAGTACTATGGATTAAGCTGAAACGGCTACAAGCTAGTCTTGGAACACGTCACACGATTTTGTTTCAAGTCAACTGTCAGGAATCATTTCACCTATTTTGCGGATGGCTTTTTCATGCCTGAATCTTGACGCAAAATATTATGTACCCATTCTTTGAGAATGCTGACAGCACTGGTAATCTCACGCAGCTTCACTCTTTTACCAGCCATCACCATATGGACGTTATAAATTATTTCAAGAGTAATGGCCGCAACAGAACGTCTAGAATGTTCAGCGTCAATTGTGCTCATATGGCGACTGCAGCAGTTTCAAAACCACCTAAAAGCCTTTCTGATCAAAGATGCAGATTCACTATAATCTTCATCAATCTTTACTTTAGCCTCCTAGGGTGATGCGGTTTTCATAAAGTAATGTTTGATAGAAACACGAACTTCTCTTTCATCCATTTTTTTGGAAATCACTTGACTTCCTTAAGTAAAACGAACGCCAAACATAGAGTAATAGACGGATTTGGACAAAACTTGATGTGTGTTCCTCCAAGAGATACTACTATCTGTAAAAAAACCTAGATACGCACTAGTAATGACATCTCTTAGAGCTTGCACGGAGTTTTAACCACCCTCGCACCTTAAAAAGCCCCAGAAAATAATACTGAATTGAAATGAACTAAGAGTTTCGACATGATTCGCAGTCGAGAGTAACAGGTAGGCTGAGTGAAAAATTTGTTTCAAATGGGTATCTGTATAAAAATATGTCTTGTGCGAGTAGAGTATTACTGCTATTATTTTCAGCGGTTTTTGGAAATTCGTATCAAGTCAAGCCGAAAGTCCATATACTTTTGAAACTGAATAAAAAATATATAATAAATGACTATTAAACTTATTTAATTCAAACACAATTTCAGTTTCTTTAACGTCCTTAGTAAGTCAATATTATTATTCAAGAATGTATTTTGATTCCATTATGCTATGATATAACTCTGAAAATTAAAATTTGATCTACAAATAATGTTAAGAAATATACTGACCACGTGCAGTACTAGGGACTCGTATCTGGCCCACACTGGCCTGTTCATTATCACCATCATCATCGTTAGCGTATAATTGTGTTCTTGTTACTGTAAATATACAAGAAAAATGTATCAAGTTGGTAAGATTTGCAATCTTCTTTTGATTCAATGTAGGAAAAAATTATTGAAAAAGCAAAATTGTAAGCCACTTTGTCTAATTTGTTCTAATTAGAGGAAGTGAGGGGAAACTAGGGGAGGGGGATTACGGGAAGCGATGCGAAATCAGATGAGGAGAAGTGAGTGTAGGAAATGTAGGGGAAGAAGCAGATGTGTGAAGAGGGAAATTAGTGAATGTGTGTAGGGGGAAAGTCGGCTTAGTGAGGGGAATAAAGGAAGGGGAATTATAAAGGGTGAGGGTAAATAAGTGGTAGGAATGTAGAAGGTATGAGTGGAAATTAGACGAGAGGTAATAGGAGAAGTGTGGAAAAATGAGCAGAAATTTGGGGGTGCGTGGGTAAATAAGGCAAATAGGGAAAGCAAAGTGAAATGAGGGGCGATGTAGTAGAGGAACAGTAGGGGAAGTAAGGGAAATCAGAGGAGGGAAGTGAGGGAAGTGGAAGTATCGGAAGTGATTAGGAAGGATTAGGAAGTTTTGGCTTGGCAAGCCAGGATAGGGAGAAGTAGAGAAGAAAGTATTTGTGGCAGTACTGATTTTTTATTTAATTAGGGAAGGGTGATCGTGGCTATATAGTCAAACTTCGGAAAGTGAATTTATAATATAGTAGCCTGATTTTGTATATAACTAAAGTGCGTCGAGCGTGACTAGGCAGTCGAACTTGCGAAACGAAATAAAAAATGTATAATAAATAAATATCAAAATTATTTTATTTTATCTAAAATTTCAGTCCCTTTAACGACCTTATTAAATGATGATGCTGAGATATAATTCTGTAAATTAAAAATTAATCTAGAAATAATTCTGATACAAATACTGACCACGTGCAGAACTAGGCATGGGCACGCCTCTTCGTATGCCTCTTTCTGTAAAAGTACAAGAGAAATGTATAAAGTTTAATGAATCATAAATTTTTCATATTGACTTGCGCAGAAAAAACTAAATGTAATCTTTACACTGATTTCAGCGTAATCTTTACCTGCCATATGGAGGTAAGAACCCTGTCAGAGCGCTCAATTAGTTCGGATTACATGAAAGTTTTGTTCAGAGATTTTTCAAAATTCGTATCAAATGAAGCTGACGTGCTATATAGATATTAAAAAGTGCCTAAATTGAAGCCCAAGTCTTGTAATTAAATTTGATATTTTCAAAAATCTATTTTATTCATGTATGATCATCTTTCTTGGGTCGCAGTTTAGCACGCAAGTCCCGATGTTTTTAAAATTAAGGTTAATTAAAGTTTTAGGTAGGAATGAAATTTTAAAGTGAAGAAAAAAATAAAAACTGAAAGAAATCAACATTGTTATTTAAGTGTCTTATTTTAATAAAGCTAAAGTCCAACTATGAAGATTAATAATCAATCGATTCACGATTTTAATAAAATACTGACGATTTGTAGAAGCACGGGAGTGGCCAGTATCCGATCGTAGGTGCATTAAAAAAGGTCTTGATTCAACTTCGTGTTCATCGACTTGTGAGCGCGATTCTGTAAAAGGACAAGAGAAACGTATCAAATTTATTGCATCACCAATTTTTTATTATGACTTGGACAGAAAAATAAAACAAAGTATAATCTTTACCCTGATTTCAGAGTAATCGTTACATGTAACAAAAATTACCATACGCTGTTAGGATCTACTATTTTCTTTTGGTTCGATGTAAACAAAAAATACCCACAAGAAGCGGCCACTTTGATTTAAAAAATGATTTCTTATAGAAAATAGTTCACGTCATCAAAGTTTTAATTGACAAAAGCCACTTTGTCAGATTTGTTTATCTATGGGAGGTCTATGGGATTATCTAATTGGCTTATCTAAGTCTATGGGAGGTTGGATCAAAGCTTTCCGGTAATCAATCCAGGCCATCGATAGGTAACGCTGATAGAATGCTGCGTCTTTACAGACACATATATCGATGAGCAGGTTCTCCCGACATTCTTCTA
>CAKNWW010342282.1:0-10516 GCA_932074435.1 Andricus kollari | reverse complement strand
AATTAATCATGATATTAAATGAAGAATCATATAAAATGAATCATGCAATTAAATGAAAAATCATATGAAATGAAGCTTGATGTGAAATAACGTATGATATAAATTTAAGCATTATATGAAATAAAGCATGATATGAAATGAAGCATGATGTAATATAAATCATTATATGCAATGAAGCATGATATGAAGTAAAATATGATATGCAATGAAGCATGATATAAAATAAAGCATCAAATGCAGTAAAGAATGATATTAAATAAAGATTGATATGACACGTAGAACGATCTGAAGTAAGGAATGATATTTAATAAAGAACGATAAAGCATGACATGAAAAAAATCATGGTTTAAAATTAATAATGATATGAAATGAAGCATGAAAAAAAATGAAGTATGATATGAAATATAGCATGATATGTAAAGAAGAATTTTATTAAATTGTGATTAATATGACATGTAGAAGGATACAAAACGAATCATGATATCAATTAAATCATGATATCCCATGAATAATGACATGAAATGAAGATTGACATGACATGTAGAAGGATTTGACATAAAAAATGATATGAAACAAAGAAAGAAGGATATGAGATGAAAAATGATATGCAATATAGAATGATATGAAATAAAATATAATATAAAGTGAAGGATTATATAATATGAAGCATGATATGAAATAAGTCATAGTATGAGATAAAGATTTTTATGAAATAAAGATTGATATCACATGTAGAGGGATCTGAAATGAAAAATGATATGGAATAAATAAAGATATGAGATGAAGCCTGGTGTGAAATAAAGAATTATATGAAATAAAGAAAGGTGTGAAGTGAACCATGGTATGAAATGAAGAATTTTCTGAATTGAAAATGGTTATGGCATGTAGAAGGATCTGAAACGAAAAACGATAAGAAATAAAGAAGGACATGGCATCAAGCATGATATGAAATTAAGAATGATATGAAATGAAGGATGATATGAAATAAAACATGATATGAAATGGAGCATGGTAAGACAAAAAGAATTTTATCGAATGAAGATTGATATGACATGTAGAAAGATCTGAAATAAAAAATGATGTGAAACAAAGAAGCATATGAGATAAAGCATCATATAAAGTAAAGAATTATTTGAAATATAGGATGATATGAAATGAAAAATGATATAAAATGAAAAATGATATAAAATAAAGAATTATATGGAAAGAAGCATGATATGAAATGAAGCATGATATGAAATGAAGCATGATATGAAATGAAGCATGATATAAAATAAAATATGATATGCAATAAACCATGATATAAAATAAAGCATCAACTGCATTGAAGCATGATATTAAATGAAGAATTTTATGAAATGAAGATTGATATGGCACGTAGAAAGATCTGAGATAAGGAATAATATTTAATGAAGAACGATAAGAGATAAAGCATGATATGAAAAAAATGATGGTATGAAATGAATAATGATATGAAATAAAGACTTATATGACATGTAAAATGATCTGGAATTAAGAATGATGAGGAATAAAAAAGGATATGAAATAAGGCATAACATGAAATCAAGCATGAAAGGAAATGAAGCATGATATGAAATATAGCATGATATTTAATGAAAAATTTTATTAAATGATGATTAATATGATATGTAGAAGGATACAAAACGAATTATGATATCAATTAAAGCATGATATTAAATAAACAATGATAGTAAATAAAGCATGATATCAAACGAAGCATGTTATAAAATGAAGAATTGGATGAAATGAAGATTGATATGACATGTAAAAAGACCTGAAATAAAAAATGATATGGAACAAAAAAATAATGATATGAGATGTAAAATGCTATAAAATATAGAACGATATGCAATTAAGAATGATATGAAATAAAGAATAATATAAAGTGAGGGATTATATAAAGTGAAGAATTATATAAAGTGAAGCATGATATGAAATGAAGAATTACACGAAGTGAAGCATGATATGAAGTAAAGCATGGTATGAAATGAAGAAGGATATGAGATAAAACATAATGAGAAATGAAGCGTGATATGAAATGAAGCATCATTCGAAATAAATAATGATATGAAATGAAGCATGATATATAATAAATCAATAAATGCAATGAAGCATAATACGCAATAAAATATGATATACAATGAAGCATGATATAAAGCATCAAATGCATTAAAGAATTATAATTAATGAAGAATTTTATGAAATGAAGATGAGTATGACACGCAGAAAGATCTGAAATAAGGAATGGTATTTAATAAAGAACGATAAGAGATAAAGCATGATATGAAAACAATCCTGGTCTAAAATTATTAATGATAAGAAATAAAAAAGGATACGAAACAGGGCATAATATGAAATAAACAATTATATGAAATGAAGCATGATATGAAATATAGCATAATATGTAATGGAGAATTTCATGAAATGATGAGTAATATGACATGTATAAGGATACAAAACGAGTCATTATATCAATTAAAGCATGATATTAAATAAACAATGATAGTAAATAAAGCATGATATCAAACCAAGCATGATATAAAATGAAGAATTGCATAAAATGAAGATTTATATGATATGTAAAAAGACCTGAAATAAAAAATGATATGAAACAAAGAATGAAGAATATGAGATGTAAAATGATATAAAATATAGAATGATATGAAATTAAGAATTATATGAAATGAATGATGATATGAAATAAAACATGATATGAAATGAAGCATGTTATGAAATGAAGATTGATATGACATGTAGAAAAATTTGAAATAAAATAAAAAATGCTATGAAACAATGAAAGAAGAATATGAGATGAAGAATGATATGAAATGAAAAATTATATAAAATATAGAATGTTATTAAATTAAGAATGATACGGAATAAAGAATAATATAAAGTGAAGAATTACATAAAGTGAAGCATGATATAGAATAAAGCATAGTAAAAGATAAAGATTTTTATGAAATTAAGATTGATATAATATGAAGAAGGATCTGAACTGAATAATGATATGGAATAAAGAGGGATATGAGATGAAGCATAGTATGAAACAAAGAATGAAGATTGATATGAAATGAAAAATGAAGAAGGATACGAAATGAATCATGATATCAAATAAAGCATGATATGAAATGTAGCATGCTATGAAATAAGGCGTGATATGTAATGAAGTATGAAATAAAGTATGATATGAAATAAATATTGACATAAAATAAAGTATGATATAAAATAAAGAATGATATTAAATGAAGGATGATATGAAATTAAACATAATATGAAATAAAGCATGGTGTGAAATAAAGAATTTTAGGAGATTCAGATTGATATGACATGTAAAAAGACCTGAAACAAAAAATGATATAAAACAAAGAAGTATATTAGATAAAGCATCATATGAAATAAGGAATGATTTGAAATATAGAATGATATGAAATGAAGATATATATGAAATAAAGAATTATGTACAATGAAGCATGATATGAAATAAAGTATGGTATGAAATGAAGCATGATATGAAATTAATTATTTTCTGAAATGAATATGGCATGTAGAAGGATCTGAAACGAAACACGATTTGAAATAAAAAAGGATATGAGATGAAGCATGGTATGAAATAAAGAATGATATTAAGTGAAGATTCGTATGAAATGAAAAATGACATGAAATAAAGAACGATACTAAACGAATCATGACATGAAATAAAGCCTGATATGAAATGTAGCATGATATGAAATGAAGCATAGAATGAGATAAAGAGTTTTATGAAATGAAGATTGATATTAAATGGAGATTGATATGTAGTGAAAAATTATATGAAATAAAGTATGATATAAAATGAAGGATGATGTGAAATAAAACATGATATGACATGAAGCATGGTATGAAATAAAAAATTTTATGGAGTGAAGATTGATATTAGATGTAGAAGGATCTGACATAAAAAACAAAGAATGACATGAAATGAAGAAGAATACGAAACGAAACATGATATCAAATAATGTCTGATATGAAATGTAGCATGATATGAAATGAAGTATGATTTGAAATGAAGCATCTAAGGAAATGAAGCGCGATTGGAAATAAAGCATGACATAAAATGAAAAATGATATGAAATATAGAATGATATGAAATAAAGAATAACATGAAGTGAAGAATTACATGAAAAGAAGTATGATATGAAATGAAGCATGATATTAAATGAAAAATGATATGAAATATAGAATGATATGCAATTAAGAATGCTATGAAATAAAGAATAATGCAAAGTAAAGAATTATATAAAGTGAAACATGATATGAAATGAAGCATTATATGAAATGAAAAATGACATGAAATATAGAATTATATGCAGTTCAGAATGACATGAAATGAAGAATAATATAAAGTGAAGCATGATATGAAATGAAGCATGGTATGAAATAAAGCATAGTATGAGATAAAGAGTTTTTTGAAATAAAGATTGATATAACATGTGGAAGGATATGAAATGAAAAATGATATGGAATACAGAGGGATATGAGTTGAAGCATGGTATGAACTAAATAATTATATTAAATGGAGATTGATATGTAATGAAAAATATTATGAAAGAAAGCATGACATAAAATGAAGCATGATATGAAATAAGGAATGATATGAAATGAAGGATGATATGAAATAGAACATGATATGAAATGAAGCATGGTATGAAATAAAGAATTTTATGAAGTGAAGATTGATATGAGATGTAGAATGATCTGACATAAAAAATGATATGAAACAAAGAAGTATATGAGATGAAGCATGATATGAAATAAAGCATGGTATGAAATGAAACATGGTATGAAATGAAGAACTTTCTGAAATGAAGATTGATATCGCATGTAGAAGGATCTGAAACGAAAAACTATATGAAATAATGAAGGATATGACATAAAGCATTATATGAAATGGAGAATGATATGAAATGAAGAATGACATGAGATTAAGAAGAATATGAAACAAATCATGATACCAATTAAAGCATGACATTAAATAAACAATTATAGTGATTGAAGCATTATATCAAATGAAGCATGATATCAAATGAAAAATGACATAAAATGAAGAATGTTATCAAATAAAGATTTACATGACATGTAGAAAGATCTGATATCAAAAATGATATAAAACAAAGGAAAAAGGATATGAGATGAAGCATGATATGAAATGAAAAATTATATGAAATTAAGAATGATATGACATAAAGAATAATATAAAGAATAATATAAAGTGAAGCATGATATGGAATGAAGCATGATATGTGATGAAAAATGATACGAAATATAGATTGATATGCAATTAAGAATGATATGAAATAAAGAATAATATAAAGTGAAGAATTATATAAAGTGAAGCATGATATGAAGTGAAGCATAATATGAATTAAAGCATAGTATGAGATAAAGAGTTTTATGAAATGAAGATTGATATCACAAGTAGAAGGATCTGAAATGAGAAATTATATAAAATAAAGGATATGACATGAAGAATGATATGAAATGAAGAATGACATGAAATGAAGAAGAATACGATGCAAATCATGATATCAAATAAAGCATGATATGCAATTTAGCATGATATGAAATGAAGCATGATTTGAAATGAAGCATGATTTGAAATGAAGCATGAAAGAAAATTAAACGTGATATGAAATAAAGTATGATATAAAATGAAGCATAATATGTAATGAAAAGTCGTCTGAAATGATGATTGATATGACATATAGAAGGATTTAAAATGAAGAATGATATGAAATGAAGAAAGATATGTGATGAAGCTTAATATGAAATGAAGCTTGGTATAAAATTAAGCACAATATGGAATAGATCATGATATGAAATAAAGCATGGTACGAAATTAAGCATAGTATGAAATGAAGCTTGATGAAAAATGAAGCACTATATGGAATAGATCATGATACGGAATGGATCATGATATGAACCGAAGTATGATATATAAAATGAAGCATCATATGAAATGGAGAATTATATGCCATGTAGAATGATCTGAAATTAAGAATTATATTGAATGAAGTAGGATATGAAAAGAAGAAGGCTACGAAACAAATCATGATATCAAATGAAGCATGGTATCTGTTTTAAATTTTCTACGATAGGGGGTAAAAATAAGAAATAAATACTGCTGGACACTTTGGAGGACAAAAAAGAATCTTTATTTTAAAGAAACCGAAAGGAAACACGTTCACAACAAAAACCATCTTATCGCAAGCGTCGTCGTCAATCATCTGATGCTACTCACTCACACGTCACGCTACCTTGAGTCCTTTTCTTAAGCTAATATCAAGACGTGGGAATATTAAAAAAGGAAGACATTTCCAACAATATGCCAGCTTGCTGTGAGATAAAGCGTGATATATAATAAAGAATAATATGAAATAAAGTATGATATGACATAAAGCATGATATAAAATGAAGTATGATTTGAAATAAAGAATTATATGAAATGAAGGATGATGTGAAATAAAACATGATATGAAATGAAGCATGCTATGAAATAAAGAATGTTATGAAATGAAGATTGATGGGATATGTAGAAAGATCTGAAATAAAAAATGGTATGAAGCAAATAAGTATATGAGATGAAGCATCATACGAAACAAAATATTATATGAAATGAAGGATTACATAAAATTAAGAATTATATGAAATAAAGCTTCATATGAAATGAAGCATTACATGAAATGAAGAATTATATGAAATTAAGTATTATATCAAATAAAAGATTCTATGAAATGAAGCGTGTTATGAAATGAAGAAGGATATGAGATGAAACATAATATGAAATGAAGCATGATGTGAAATGAAGCATCATTCGTAATAAATAATGATATGAAATGAAGTAGGATAAGAAACGAATCATGACATGAAATGAAGAACGATATGGAACAAAGAATTATACATGAAATGGAGAATTATATGAAATAAAGCTTGGTATGAAATGATGCATTATATGGAATGGAGCATGACATGAAATGAAGCATGATATGAAATGAAGCATCATCTGGAATGAATAATGATATCAAATGACGAAGGATACGAAACGAATCATGATATCGAATAAAGCATGATATGAAATAAAGGATTACATGAAATTAAGAATTATACGAAATAAAGCATGATATGAAATAAAGAATGACATGAAAAAAGCATGATATAATATGAAGCATGGTATTACATACAGCATGATGAGAAATAAAGCATGATATGAAATAAAGAATGATATTAAATTAAGCATGATATGAAATTGAGCATGCTATAAAATAAATATTGGTGACATGTAGAAGGATCCGAAATGAAAAATATTATGCGATGAATCTTGTTATGAAAGGAAGAATGAAACTAAATTAAGAATTATATCACATGAGGAATTTCATGAAACGAATATTTATATGAAATGAAGTATAATACAAAATAAAGCATGATATGAAAAGAAAAATGGTATGAAATGAAGAATTTTCTGAAATAAAGCATGGTATAAAATGAAGCATGGTCAGAAATGAAGCATGGTATGAAATGAAGAATTTTCTGAAATGAAGATTGATATGGCATGTAGAAGGATCTGAAACGAAAAACGATCTGAAATAAAGAAAGATATGACATGAAGCATGATTTGAAATGAAGAATGATATGGATTGAAGGACTATATGAAATAAAACATGATATGAAATAAAGAATTTTGTAAAATGAAGATTGATACGACATGATATATACGTGATATATGACTTGATATATACGGAATGATATGAAATGTTGCATACTTTGAAATAAAGAACTTGGTGAAAAGAAGATTGATATTACATCTAAAAGGATCTCAAATAAAAAATGATATAACATGAAGAATGATATGAGATGAAGAATTATATGAAATAAAGACTTATATGAAATGATAAATTATATGAAGTGAGGCGTGATATAAAATAAATTGCGATATGGAATGGATCAGGATATAAAATGAAGCATAATATGAAATGAAGCATTATTTTAAATAAAGCATGATATGAAATAAAGCTTGGTATGGAATGAAGCAGAACATGCAATGAATCATGATATGAAATGAAGATTGATATGAAATGTCAAAGAATCTAGAATAAAGTAGGAGATTAAATGAGGAGTTTTATTAAATGAATATTGATATGACATGTAGAAAGATCTGAGATGAAGAATTGTATAAAATGAAGAATAGTATGAAACGAAGCTAATATGGAATGAAGCATGATATGAAATAAAGCATGATATGAAATGAAGCATGATATTAAATAAAGAATTTTATAGAATAAAGATTGATATGACATGTAAAAGGATCTGAAATGAAGAAGGATATGAGATGATGCATGATATGAAATGAAGCTGGTATGGCATGAAGCATGATATGAAATGAAAAAGGGGACTAAACGAATCATGATATGAAATGAAGCACGATATGGAATGAAGAATTATTTGACATTAATACTTAAATGAAATAAAGCTTTTTATGAAATTATGCATTATATGAAATGAAGCATCATGCGAAAGGAATAATGATATTAAATAAAGAAGGATACGAAACGAATCATGATACAAAATGAAGCATGATATGAAATAAAGAGTTATATGAAATGAAGCATAATATGAAACGAATAATGATATGAAATAAAGCATGATATGAAATGAATATTTATATGAAATTATAAGCACGGTATAAAATGAAGCATGATGTGAAAGGAAACATTTTATGAGATGAAGAATTTTATGAAATTAAGATTAATATAATATGTAGAAGGATCTGAAATGAAAAATCATATGAAATGAAGAAGGGTATCAGATGACGCATGATATGAAATCAAGCATGATATAAAGTAAAGCATGACATGAAAGGACAAATTTTATTAGGTCAAGAATTTCATGAAATTAAGATTGATATGACGTGTAGAAGGATCAAAATAAAAAATGATATGAGATGAAGCATGATATGAAATGAATAATGACATGCAGTGAAGAATTATGTGAAATGATAAATTATATGAAGTGTAGCGTGATATAAAGTGAAGCCCGATGTGTAATGCATCATGATATAAAATGAGCCATGTTATGAAATGAAGCATGATATTAAATAAAGTATAATATGAAATGAAGAATTGTATTAAATGAAATAGGATATGAAACAAAGCATGCTAAGAAATAAAAAATTATACGAAATGCAGCATGTAATGAAACGAAGATTGAAATAGAATGAAAATTTCGTAACGCCCGTTAATCATGCTCACTAACTAGTGATCGCATCCGCACTTCATGCCTACTTTTATTATACCATTAAGCCGTTTCCCTTTCGGGGTAGGCGTGAATTGCTCGGTTGGAAAATAGTAGTATGTGGATAGGTATATAGGTATAGGGTAGATAGGTATATAGGTGTAAGGTATATATATTTTAGATTGATCTGGAGCGCTCGCGTTATTTATTTAAACAACACGTTCATTCCGCAACACTGCTCCGACCCAGGTTGCTGATCAATCTCTCTAGCGATCACCCCACGTAGAAAGCCTCACAAAACTGTTATGTGTGGTTCCCCACTTGGGCCCATTAGTATCCAAGGTCTTTGTTTCAGGCGTCATTCACTCTACTCACATTCTTTTTATAAACTATTTGTCGCCAAACTTTTCTGTCCTGGCATATTCGGCCTGCTTCCTCTACGTCCATGCATCTTGTCATGCAAGTTCTCCTGTTTTCATGGCTTCTTATGTCTCTTCGGATTAATGTCTCATTTACAGATTCTATCCATGCTTTCGGCGGTCTACCTCTGGGCCTTGTGCCATCTACTTCACCTTTATACACCTGTTTGGTCAGTCGTTCATTTTTCATTCTTTCAAGATGTCCGAGCCACCTTAACTGATTTCTTTCCCATATATTTACTAGTGTCTCCCCCGTACCACATTCTTTGAGGATCATCTCGTTTCGGACTTTGTCCATCAGTGTTTTCCCGCATATTATGCGCAGAGCTTTCATACCAATCACGTTAAGTTTACTCATGTCCTTTTCTTGACATGCCCATGTCTCGCTACCGTATAGTATAGGTGGTACAATTAAGGTTTTATATACAGTCATTTTAGTTTCTTTTGATTTATTTTTATCTCTGAGAATGGGCCCTGCTCTACCGATAGCCTTCTTACCCTCATTAATTCGCCTATCTACCTCCCCATCTATTTTTCCGTCGCTAGTGAATAGGCTACCTAAATATACGTATTTGTCAACTTGCTCTAATCTTTCATCATTCAGGACAATGTTGCATATTGTTTTCTGACCTTTTCCTTCAAATATCATTACCTTTGTTTTATTTACGTTAATTTTGAGGCCCATGTTCTTCATGCTTGTATTAAGTTTGTACAACATTCTTTGTAAGTCTTCGATTGACTCTGCCATAACAATTTTGTCATCCGCGAAAGCTAAACCACGCACCTTCACCGTTTTGAGATTTACACCT
>CAKNWW010342280.1:0-17400 GCA_932074435.1 Andricus kollari | reverse complement strand
GTTCTTGAAAATTCAAGTGTTTTGTAGAAAATTCATCTTTTGGTAGAAATTTTTTCTTGTTTGTTGGAAATTACAAACATTTGTTAAAAATTTTATTTTTTTTATTTATAAATTGTTTTGTGTAAAATTCAACAAGTTGTAGAAAATTCAACTACTTCACGAATGATTTATTCCAGAAAATGTAGAAAATAAATGCGAGAATCGATATCTCGTATAAGACTTCTGTATACTTTAAAAGATCGATTAAACTACTAAACAATTAAATGAAAATTATTATTTCTATACTGCATTTTTTCTAGGCAATGAATTGCACGCTATGCTGCATGTTTCCTTACAGTCTAGACGCCATAGATGAAGTTTATATACCCGTATAATAACTTTTTCAGATGATCATAGAATTAGTAATATTATCTTATAAACACTGGACTATAGGATAGATTACCATCAAATGTTGTCATTATACCGATTACAGAATCCGTCAAAAATGACGTAAGAGGTGCTGATAGTAATGCAATAATGAAGGAACGTGATACCTAACAAGTTTTCGTTTGTTCACTATTCATGTAGTCAAACAGAAACACATAAATTAACACCATGTTCTTAATCACGATTCATAAATGTAATCTTAACTTCGCTATCCTGATTGATTATCTTTTATTCAAGATGTAATACAATTTATTCATTCTCTTTTTTACAGATTTTTTCTATATAGAAACGTCATAAACAGGAAAAAACATAGTAAAGATCGTATCGTGAAACATATGTATGTTAATGTTTATTCAGAAAAAGAAATGGAGAAAGAGCTTCAAACATTGTGTTGAGTGTCTTACAATTTTTCATCCTCATCATTATCTAAGAGTTAATAACCAAGGGGATCGGCAATGTATGTACAAATGTGTACCATCACTGATGCATACACATTTATCTGGATTAAGTAGCTGTCGCATGAGCAAGTGGTGCAATGGAGGGAGCGCCACAGGGTGAATGATAGGGGAACTCGTGTGAGAAGCAATTAATGTATGCTAATGGGACTCTTTGCTCCTTGTGTTCAACGGGAGACCACGAAGTGGGTGTCCTCTTTCTTATTTATGATATATGGATCACTCGTATATTTCCTGCAGCAACTTTTCTTCCGAGCAATATGGTGATCTAAACTCTAAACTAGCCACTCTGCTTTTTGATTTGACCCCTTGTTCTAGTACGCACAAGTGCCAAACAGCAGACAGGTTTAGCAATTAATACTCTCTGGCCAGAGTGGTTCCTTGAGATGATCATTTGCAGAGTGGTTTGTTTAGATGACCAGCACCAGAGTTCATAGCTTAGATGACTAACCCCAGATTGGTTAGCTTAGATGACCAACAGCAAAGTGGTTGATTCAGATCACCAAGGTCAGAGTTTAGATTTTAGAAGGAAGCGAGCGACTTCAAGTTGGGGAGGTCAAAAAAATTGACCTCGCGGACCCGACTGACCCGGCGCGCGTCCGAGCTGACAGGCAGGGCCAGCCGACGATTAAACTTCCCGTTAATATTGTCGGCCTCACCTCTCTCGTGGATGTTTTCTCTTTCTAACCTCCTCGCCTTCGCGGCTCACCTACACCTCGGCACCTCGGTCGGCACTCAGGAACTCATGAATATTTATGTACTTCGTAATCCAATACCTCGCACGCACTGCCAAACTTCACTGTTTGTGAGATGAGGAGAGGAACGGTGCAAACCAACCTTTCATCGAGCTTCCAGATCGCATTTTACAGGTACATCAGTTTTTTGCAGGTGATACTCGCAGATGAGCAAGGTTTTTTCGACGATGCATTTAGATGCATATTTTTTTAATCAAGTTTCAAAATTTTTAATCAACTTTCCCTAACTCGAGCCTTATATTCAAAAACTGTTCCCATATCTACGATAATCCTACCCTACAAAGATATTCAACGGCGAAACAAAGAAAAAGAAACACTTTCTATACACTGTATACATCGTATATTTATTCCTTTGCAGGAAAGAATTGTTCTCACACATTCTTTGTGAATTCTCGCTTCGTTTCCTCTTTTCGAGTGCAGGAAGAGGCCCAAGAAGGACGTATAGCAAAGGGGAGGTGAAGTTTCAGGATGAAAAATTTTCGTTACCATTTCCGGATCGACGTAGAGCTGTCAAACCATCGAGACCAGTGGCCGCACATAGACAGACAGGGAATGAGGCAACCCTGTCATTATTCTTCCAAGTCACCGTATGCTTCCACGGTTCCGCTAGGTAACCCCTCATAACTTAAAACCCCAAGCAACGGAGGAATTCTAAGCGCCGCGTACAACCTGTCGCGCAGGAGTGCCACCAAATGCCACTGCTAACTTGTTCTTCTTGACAAAACAGCCAAATTGCCCCAACTTAACGATGCCTCCTTCAGTCAGCCTTTGGATATATTTTCGGAACAAGAATGCCGCATCAAACTGAATATAACGGTTACTTAACTGTACCTAGATCATTTCAAATGTGTCTCTCTTTCCTCTATGTGATGGACATAAAATTGCCATTCCAAGATCAGCAACAATTGAAGTGTCGAATTTCACAGAAGACACAAAAAATATCTGTGAGAGTAGATGAAAAGAGTGTGGGTAAAATTAAATATGAAAGTGAGGTTAGGTCGCCGGAGTTCGCAGATTTCAGGTCGGCATACCGCGAAGCAGCGGCATCCTGCCTTTGTAAGTCTTCTTCTTTCTCTCACTTTTTTTTCTTCTCTATTTCTTTGCCTCTTTCCTATCTTTCCCTCTAGTTTCCCTTCATGATTGTCGAGTCGCTTACTGGCAATTCAGCTCAGCTCAATTTAACTAGTACTGGTACTGGTATACATGAGGATACCAGTAACCAAAAGCGACGGCAGCCACTAGTTGTGCAACACGCCACTAATGGATATACGATTAGCGATTTGCTACAAGTTTTGTTGTGCATTCAGTTTTAAAAAATTCGGCCCAATTGTTAAAAAAAACTTTGTCCCTATGACGTCTTTCAAACATAAGTACTTTTGAGGATAGGGATTTTACAGTTCTCTTGGCCATCCAGCGAGTCTTCTCAAATTTTCTAATTCTAATGTTCTATTTCATAAACGATGTAACGTGTTGATGCGCGTCTACTATCTCTAACATAAGAAGGTGGAGATCAGAGTGGATCGCCTTGGAGCCCGAGAGGCGCCCCGCCCCGCCCACCGTCTCGGAGCCCTTTGAGTTTTGTACTCTTCATCCAAAAGCATAGGACTAGAGCCCTCAGTTAAGCCAGTCTCACACAGCTATAAGCTATATGCAAGTTCACATCAAACAGTTCCACTATGTTATTATCTTTACAAACTTATATAGAGCACATATCAAATAAACCAAAGTCAGAAAAATCGCGATCTCAAATTTACATGCCGAGAAGAATTTCATCTGTGACATCCTCATCAGGGATGCTAATTAAGAATAAGTAAAGCTGATTCCGAAAATGGACACGCTTGATGGAAACCATGCTATATTATGGTAACATCATGATGCTGCATGAAAAGACTTTTGGTTAGTTTGATAAAAATCAGATCACTCGTTAAATTTCTTTAACGCTGATTTAATACCAAATTTTCATTCATCGTCTTGCTAAAAGCCTAGTGTAAGTCTGCCTTAACCAATAAGCATCCATGGACATACAGCACGGTATCATACTGCTCGCGTTTTAGGAACGTGTGTAAACCACACCGTGAACCGACCATGCTCCATTCAACATAATATAAGATCCTGCGGTGGAGCCTATCAGATAGCCTTTGTCGATCTTCTTTGTAAATTGGATCGCACAGGCCTATCGTGTTACCTTTCAAGTTCTTTCCGAATGGTCCAAGTATAACCCCAATTTGCGCGCTTAAGCGCGACTCCAGTCCAAATATTAAATTAAACTATTAACTGCCATGCGACACCTAATTTATTTTAAGATAGAAAATCATCTCACGTGACATCTTATCTTCATTCAACAATTTATTCATAAATTCTAAAAGCAAAGCTAGGTATAGCAAGACTTATATATAACTATAGGTTAGCAAATCTATATAATGCACCAAACTTTTATTCCGGGAATTGTATGTGTGAATATTACTGTGCACCTTTCCCTTATATTTTCACTTGAATTTTACTGACGACAACCATACTAATCCAACGCGAATGCAAGAAAAAATTAGACCCATAAGTAATAGTAGTCTTTGAAATTTATACCTTTCAACGTTAAACCGAAAGTGTTAATAATATTTACTGTTTTCTTGAAGTAAAAAAAAAAAAAAAAAAAAAAAAAAAAAAAAAAAAAAAAAAAAAAATTGCTCGCAATAAGTATTCGAAGGTAATCAAAAATTATGTCTATTCACGTTCATGGAAAGCAATACTTTTTATGCTATCGGTTTCATGGGTCGTTAATCCGTTATTATGAAATCCAGCAAGAACCCAATGATCCTAAAAACTATCGTGTTCAAAGACACTTAATTTGGAAAATTGTCACTCGTTACGCTTTCGCTCGATATAAACACGGAACAAGAAGTAAGTGCGATCGATGATGAAATAATTTATTAAAAATTTAAACATTTGGAAAGGATACGTTAGGTATCTTGTTATCTTGGACGGCAGTATAAAGACAGCTATAAGCGTCTAAGATTAATGTATTTATCTTTCGAATAGAAAATAGTTAATAGAATCTACATATCTGAATTTACGATATGTCAGATTTATAAATACATCTCTATAATAATTAACAGTTAATTATATTTTATTCCAAGAATATAGGAATATTATTACCCTCGTTTATTATTATCATGATTCACTTATATTATATGTGCTGAGTGTCTCTCCCTTGTTATTTACGAAAAAGCGTAAACGTTGATTTTTCATCGTTTCAATTCCATCACCCCTTCACGTATAAATCCTATAAAACCCCCGTCGACGTAGCTATATTTATCCGTAGCTCACTATTCTTAAATAGTTAACTTCTTCAAGCACGACGACAATGCCATCGATCGATGTATAGGTTTACCCCTTCAAGCAATCCTCAGAACTTTCTACTATTGCCGCTTCCCTTCTCTACAAATCAAATAACGGCAAAAGCAGGTTGTTCTAAATTCCTTATCATTAACAGTCGACAATTCAAAGTTCATAATTACTTCATTAAAATGTAATTAACTTTTAACTTCTGTTTTGT
The DNA here is from genome assembly GCA_932074435.1 of Andricus kollari. Lineage (NCBI taxonomy): Eukaryota > Metazoa > Arthropoda > Insecta > Hymenoptera > Cynipidae > Andricus > Andricus kollari. Next base: position 12,214 of record CAKNWW010342280.1, on the reverse strand, counting down.
CCTACTAAAGCTACCTTCGACCTATTGCCACTGAGTTCTGATACTATAAACGTGAAATCAGAATTTGCATAATAGAAATAAAATTTTTTGGATGATCTTGCAGTTATATTGTAATGCAGTAATATTTATTATTTCAAATAAGAAATAATAAGAAATATTATGCATTATTTAGTACCCTTGTGGTAACAGTGAATCTTGGAACGGAATCAAATATATTTCTAACTTGATAAGGTGTTAGACATGACAGAATTATAGTGGGCTTTGTACGTCTTTTGTCCTACCAGTCCTTTATATTATCACTGATTATTCCAGTTTTTGAGATCAAACGAGAAGAAGCCGTCGGTATTGACTCTCGATACGGATTGAGACGTCCCTCTTGTTGATCCTACCTGCCGATCGTCCTTTTTCTTCTACATATAGCTTTGTGTGCAGAAACGGTTGACATACGATGTGTCAGCGTTGACAACTGGCGCATGCGCAGCCTGAATACGCAATGAACTGGACTCGATCGGCTCCTTCTGCAGAAGAACCCAACTTAACACATATGATACAAAACATGAATCTGGAATCTTGATCTATTCTGGCTCCATAAAAATGAAAACTTGATAGACTCTAATAGATGCTCCAATCATTTACCGATATTGGTAAATTATTGTCTTTGTCTTCAACAAAAGTATTCCGGTTCCTTCAATATAATCACAACTGGACCGACATGGACATCCTCAGAACGTCTTTGGGACGTCCTCAGGATGACAATGCCTTTTTCACCACTTAGAGTGACAAATAAATAGGAAGCCTATTATTTTGACCAGGGCTTTAGCAGAATTTCATTCAAAGTACCTGGAAAATAATTAGCCCTCTTCTGCTGGATCAGGAAACCAAGGCCTTTAAACTCAACCACCTTCACCTAAATACACTTAAGGGCTAAGAGATAGAGCAAACGTTTTCAGTTTTTTCATCGCCGATCTGGAGTTCTATACGAATGTGTGTAAATGAGAACTGCACGTATCGTTCCGAGGCTCTGCGAATGCCGGCGCGCGCGTTCTTCTTGCTCCCTTCAGTTCACTGGAGAACGCGAAAAATGTGGCGAAAGAGAAAGAGAGGGGAATCGTTAATCGGCTCGTAGGCTCTGTCCTTTCTCTTTTTATCCTTTTCTTTGTATCTCGTCTCTTCGGTGTTTCGCTGCCTTTTCTCTGTCGACCCTTTTTGCGCCTTGCCGTTGTCCCTTCCGGGAGAACGAGGTCGACGGGCGTTGCTCGGTAAAGAATGCCCATAACGAGGTTCGTAGTTTGATTTTCCCCAGTCAACCAGACACTCAAGCGAAGGATCGCCAGTCCTGATAAATTAAATAGATAACTCTCCATCGTCGCGACGTTGATCCAGGTCGCGCCTACAAGCTACACTGTAATTTCCTATGCGGGTAGGATCTGCGAGTACTATAAACTTAAGGTAAAACGAATGGCGGTATGCACTAATTCAAACAGGCAATAATTCACAAGCAGTGTTTAATATTTGACTATTTTATTGAGTGACTTAACCGCGAGGCACGTTCTAGTCGCTAGTTGTTACCGTTGCCAGCTGCTACTCATTTTTTATTGTGAAATTTGGATGAGTATCGAAATTTCTGACAATTATTTAGAAATAGCTGAAGCGACTGGCACATCATGAAATCTGGTATTAATTATTTATATGGAAAAATGATTGGATTCAAAGAAACCTGAGCGGAATCGTGAGGCTAATGCATTTCGTGGAAAGAACGTGTATATGAAAAAGAAGTAAATACAATCTACAATTTTACCAAGGTCTTATGCCTCGCGAGTCTGACAACGTTGTAAAATGAGTCTCAGCCCGAAGCAATGCTGCAACTATGCGGTACGTAACGTGGGGTTCCCAACGCGGGAAGAAAAGACGACGATGGAGTGAGAGGTTGGTTGCTTGATCTGGCAAGAGGCAAGAGGAAGCCGCCATGAAACAAACGAATACCAAAAGGGCCTAGCCAGCCAAGGAAAGACTTGCCGTAGGAGGCAGCATGAAGCAGAAGGAAGGAAGGAAGAAGAAGTCTGAAGAAAGCGAGGTTCAGACTCTGCCACTTCAAACGGCCCGCGCATGCGCCCTCACCCTCTTCCCAGAGGGTTGTCGGGTGATCAAGAATCGGAGCATTCGGCTCTCGCAGTCCGGATTCCTATAATTGTTCATTTTTTCGAATTCTCGCGTATTTGTCACAGACGAAGGTTCACCAACCTGCCGGTGTATCTCGGGGCTCCGAATGTGTTCGAACCACTACTGTGGCACCACCATTCCTATATCGGGCCACTAATCACGAAATTCTTTCTTTCTTCCTTTCTCCTCCTAGATTTTGTCGCAATAAGGCCTAATTAGTGATAAATTAATCAACGTTTTTAACTGATCGCGTTGAATTGATTAAGTAATTGATTTAACCTGCTAAATGATATGCAGTACAAATAACTCAACGATGGGTGCAAATATTAATAAACCCCACACAGTCGGCAGGAATACAAGCACGTAGGTCGGACCGGAAGAATAGGCTTAATTATAGTTTTCACGTCAGGGCGATATGTAGATGCATCGGCGATATGTAGATGGATGCTAGCCTATCCGCCCATCGGAAGACCAGCTAGACAGGCTCATCGATAAGATGATCAGACTCAGGCAACTTGAGGGCCTTGAACAAATACCTCAATGTTTGTTCCTAGTCTTAATGAACAGAACCGAGCAGTTGCTTCTAGTTGAAAGGAATAAGTGAGACCCTTCAATAAAGACGTATTTTTACGCATATTTTATTTTAAAGGAAGATTGAATAAAGTAGCAATGACGATGAGTGAATCGTTTCAAGGTGCTATACTAAAGAAGGGTCCGCACAGCCGACCATAAAGGTTTGGCTTTCTCTCGTCTGCGATCGCGGCTGACCTCGAGGAGTCCGGATTTATCGGCGAAATGTTGAATTTATTAGATCGAGATACGTGTGGGCGTTCCATCCAACCCTTAGCCCGATATACCCCTAGCCTTACCGACGGCCCATATACCTATTCCTTCTGCAGATCAGCCACAGTCTCAACAATTCTGAATAAACTAGTCGAATTCGATGAGAAAATTGAGCAATAACAATTACAGTAAAATATTTTTTTCGATAAAATTCAAGAGTTTACTTTGAAATGTGATTTGATCGAGCACTTTGATATTCTCATGTACGCCTTGGTCGTTCTAGGAATCGACGGACATATCGCGAATTCGATCATCGTCTTATGATAAATGGGCTAGAAGTGCACGTGGAAGCACAACTGCAGTGGAGAGAGAAACAAGTTTGGGGTCAAAGGATAGTTAATCGAAACACTGGCATCTGACATGCCTCGTGGGAATTTCAAGTACCTCCTTAAACTATTCCGCAAACGCGAGAATCATAAGGAGAGTCGTTAACACAGGGTCTTGGTGTTTAATGCGCCAACAAGATGCGTAATGCGCTGTTCTAGCTAGCGGAAGGTCTAGTCTTAAGAATCCGGATGCTTGAAGGACCGCAGATTTAGCTTTAACCTCATACGTTCTATGTACCTACTTATCGTTCAGAGCGACCTGCCCACCTTCCTTTCTATCTTGTATACTGTATACTGTATAGCGTCCAAGAAGCCACAGTGGTGCAACTTGGCCGTTATTTACAGCTTCTTGGCATGGAGGAGATCTCTCCCGGCCAAGCTCTGCCAGCAAGAAGGAAGTAAGGATGATTTATATCCGCTGCTACCAGTCGTGCTCCCTACCCGCGATAATACCAATCATTATCATCGCTTAATAACAGGCATTACTGCCAACATTGAAATAATGTGTGTACCCCAACCTGACTGGCTGGCTGGGTAACCCATTCCTACGTATCTACACTCTTCTTCCTTCCTTCTTCTCTCTTCTTCCACCAGTCCTCTATCTACCAACCAGAGTCGTTAAAAACACCTTTTCTAACGTGTAGCATCTAATCCGTGAAAAAATAGTCAACTTGTATGAAAAAAGGCGTCTTCATGTACAGAGACAAAGTTTTCACTTTTAAATATCAATCTCTACTGGTCGGTATGAATCAATTAACAAAACATGCCATTTATACTATTTTTTGGCTTTGGTAGATTTTCACTACGTATGCACAAAGAACTATTTTCGCACTTTTGCTTTACATGAACATTGCAATGCACGTATATTTTTCACTCCTCTCGTTCTACTGGAAGCAAACTCGGTTGAGAAGCACGCAAACTCGTAGTACTAGAACTGTACCTGCTTATTATCGCGCAACCTATATTATTTGAAGCGTATATACCTAGTTACAATGAAGGATATAGGAGTGGTAATCCGGTAGCCAGAAGCATGAGAAAAGGATCTTCAAAGAGGCCAGCCGAGGCACTTGTTTCTCAGAAAACTGCATTCCTGTTAGGATTTGTACTTGAATGACGTAACGGATTAGTGCCCCCCCCTGTGATAAACTGCAACAAAATATTACAACCCCCTCCCTCTTTATTGTACATAGATTTTTTATGCTTGTACAATTTTGCTTTCTAGGTATTATCAAATTCTGTGTTATTTCACGTTTGCTATGTGCCATTCACGTTCGACTTATAGTAATTATAGAACAGCGTCCAAAGGTTTCTAGCACGAAGCTTACGGATAACTAATAAACGTGGTCAACATGGAAAGCGAATGCAAGGAGTATTGTTCATGTAATGTAGGCGTTGTGATTTCAAACAATAGTGTGGCATACTGTTTGAGCACGTAGTAACGTACGGTCATAGTAAGTTTTATTTAAAAGTCCCATGTTAAAGTTTAAATTATTAATTTGATAGGAAATTTAATTTATCCTACGAATTAAGAAACTAATACAGAATAAAAAAAATTGATTCATTTATATACCATTTCAGAACCTATTTTCTAATAACTGTGGTCTGAGGACTTGATCAATAACTGAAGAACGCTGAATGGTTGGCAACTCAAGTTTCCTCCCCCGTCGCAAGAAAAAAAAAAGACTGTGAAACCTCAAACAAGACTTTATTTCCCCTGCAGAAAAAGGGAAAAGAGACCGATTTAAACACGGGTCGGAAAATTTTCCTCGATAGCTTGATCGTCCCCTTCATCGTCTTGCCAGTGAATGCACACATGAGACCCAAAGGGAGGCAGATAATTATTTTCACGCACTGTTGTGTACACAAAAAAATATATACAGTAGATATGTTCTTGCAGTATCCTGTAACTTCCCATAAAGTACTGAATGCTGATAATACGAGTTTAATATTTGAGAAGTCAGAATTTTTTTATATTACGAGAACGAGGCTTACAATAACGATCGCACTTCACTTATCTGAGGTAACTTCGTTTGACCACTTGGTAAATCTACATCCCCAACTAGTAAATTTGTTTCTCTCGAGGGGCTATTTACTTTCGGAATGTACATTATACAAACACAAACATCAAAGTATGAACACTAGACAAGACGTGCGTCTTATAGAAATTAGGACACTTTAAAGGAATAATATCTGCTTGAGGAGCTTAGAAAGTGACATTATGTGACAAAGTAACCTTAAACACGTCGAACGAGCGATTAGTCGCCTAGTTTTTCCAGCCAACTGACCGGCATTGAACCGACTTATCGGCCTATTATCTCATTGGCTTTGTCCAGTTCGTGCGTGTCCAGATAGGGATGTCTGTCTGTAGTTGGTTCCGTACCATCATTCGTTTGCAAATAACGCGCGGGACTCCTGCCATTATCGGCGAACAATAAAAATAATAGAACTTCGACCGACGTGTCCCTATCGGCTTGTATCTAGCGACTGCCATCCACAAACTACAAATGGTCAAGTTTTACGCGCTAGCACGCGATCCAATATTACACAGTATGGAAATGCGTCTATCCAAAATTATTATTATCATACATTTAGCAGTGTTTTATGATACTTTCTTCTTAGTAGTTTGGCAATATTGATCTTTCACTTTTAATTGAATGGATCTAGAAAAATTGTATCCTGTACGAAAAACAACGTATCTTGCAGAATGAAACTTCATGTCTACTGTTTCACATGCAGTAAAAGTATAAAGTAGCAAGACTGCAAGTAGTAATTCCACGAGAACGAGACAGAAAGTATAATTAAAGATATTGCGTACATAAATGTTCAGTAGTGTTTGATCGGATACGTTTAAGATCATGAAGGTGTTCCGTAATTGTCGATTGCTCTATTTAAACCTTAGCATATAAAGATACAGACAGCATCTGAGGCACTAAATTAACTATCTGACGTGAATTAGCCAACCTCGATAACAAGACAGGAAGTATAATAAGAAAAGAAAGAGAAGTGGGTTGTGTGTGAAAGAGAGACTGAAATTATCTTGAAATCGACATTCACCCTATGAGCTATAAGGGTTTTGCACGACCAATGAATTGGCACATAGATCGGGTATTATAAATATAGCTGATAGTTGGAAAGTAAACCGAGATTTTTATCTCGCTGTATGGTCACATCTCATAATATAACTTAATCACAGAACTTTATATGGATCTATCGCTTGTTTCTAAGATCCAATCGAAACTCGTCCCTCTTAGCTGTATTGTACATCTTGCGATATAGTGATAAATCGAAATACATTTGGTTGGTTCTCACGTGAATATTTCAAGAAGAGGACACAGCACATGAGGACATGCCACACGCACTGAGTCTTGCGCAGGAGCACCCTTATGAATGCATTCATGCAAAGAGTAATACTTATCCATCTGTCCATCTACACCAGTACGATGCGACCCTTGCCACATTTGCAGGAAAGGGGAAATGTTACCAATACCGCTCCTTCCACGAAGCCATCGCGTGTACCGCGGGTGAAGAAGAGCAGTCCTTCGGGAACTTGAATGTAATTATGATGGAGAATGTAAAGGGGACGAAAATCCAACAAGAGGGTACAGTATTTTGAATAAAAAATTGGAAAATATTTTCCTAGCCTCACCGACGGCCCATATACTTATTCTTTCTGTAGACAATCTAAATCACCCCTAACTATATGAATATTGTTCTTGAGGTGAAAGTATAAAAGGACAACCACTTTTCAGATAAACCTTTTCAACCTTTTTATTTGAATTCTTGACTAACTTCTTAATTCCTGTTGGATACAACGGCCTCTTTTTAAATTCACTGAAGACTATTGAAGAGAGATTCAAAATGTGTGGATCGACAAAAGATAAAGAAAAAGAAAAAGGAAGCACCACGCCCAAGATACATCGCGTGCATATAAGTATGAGATATACCCTCTTGCTATGTATTCTCTGCCAGCAAGACCGCTACCTCGTCCAGGAGAATTGGAGCCTCGAGGAAAAAGAGGTGCGTGGTCTCGCTCCCCCTCCCATTCGTAGCCTTTCTTTCTCATTTCCTTCTTTTTCTTTCTTCTCACAGCAACCACAAAGCAACGTTACGGCGAAAAGGAAGTGAAAGACACGAAGGATTGAAGGTAAGGGAGAACATCGCAGCAGTAGGAAGAAGAGAAGATGGAAGAGCATCGCACCATGCGCCATGTTGGTGGCGATGACAAGAAACTGGAGACGGTAGCAGGGTCGAGTACTCGAGTTTACCGAGGCGCATGGTCGAGCGCCTTGATTGGGCGATTATGGATTATGCACGGTAAACCTCCTGGTCGGGAACTACACTGAGAAAAATGGATGTTTACACTCAACATCTATATACTAAGGGTCAAGATATTAAATGTTTAACAATAGCACAACCATCTAGATGTTAAAGGTTAGTTTCTGTGGATATTAGAAGATACATGCAAATATGCAACGCAGAGCTTTTTTTATCTTCAACTATCATTCAGACAACGACTTCAACAGTTTAGATGTTCCAGTCTAATATCTCGGAAGAACCAGGGCTACAGCACCTATCCCATTTTTCCACGGAACAACATATTTCTTGTATCTCAGATTATTTCATGCAGTTTTAAGGAAAAATGATTAATTTCTCTTCTACAACTAGGTATATCCAACGGTGAAATTGACGCAAGAGGTATTGCAGTCAGTTAACTTCCAATTGCCATCCATCACATGACGCTTGTTCTTTACCGCAAGGAGTAGTAGCGCAAGGTGTTCCTTGCGGTAGATTGTATAAAACCAAGCCTGCGCTGGCTTGATGGATAACGGCGAAAATTTGATCAGCCGATGAAACTCAACTTCTGTGGTATCATAGTGTCGTAATTTGCGGTCGACTTGAAGAATATTTTAAAAGCCGTACGATTTTCCAATAACGAGCCTCAGAATCTTTTGACCACCCAAAGATACTAGGAATGCTACCAATAATCGTCAAAACTCAATTATTCAACCATTATGTTGTATAGTTTTTGTATAGGCCATTTATATGCCAAACTCCACTATATATCAGAAATAGAAGAAGCTCATTTGACTTTAGCTGATTAACGTGAATTATCTTTCAAATTCAGCCAAGAAAATGATCTTTTCCACTAACTAGTGTATGAATACGAATGCTCAAAAAGCACGAGATCCCTCCAATTAGCGGTCGAAGCGATAATTGCTGAGTAACTTGGTTTAATAATTTGCGAATCGGAAACCCTGCGAAGAGAGGGTGACGATTCCGAAAGTTGAGGTTTATCTTTATGCTAGTGGTTTCTCCAGTTTCGAACCGACGGAAAGTCCAGTGGACGCGAGGCCCTTGAAGGAAAATTTATGACTGCCTCGTTAACTCGCGCTGTGCACTCTCGGTGCACTGGACACTTCGGCAACCCTATCCCCGAAGTCCAGGGCGTGGTAGATTTGTGATTTAGTAAAGTCATTTGTGCCGATAAAACTGACAGATGCTGTCCATCGGGGATCCAGTTACTTTGGACCAGTATATATGCGACCTACGTGCGTAATCGGATCACCTTTAGACTCGTGTTTCGATCAACTCTATGACGCCAATGATGCATCCTTCGAGTTCCTTATAACATGTTATTATTTTTATAAAAGAAATTGAAAAACACTGCAGTAGATGCGCAGGGCTTCTGGACATCATCAAGAATATTCTAGAGACTTAGCTTGGACACGAGCCATTAGAGCTGTGGAATAATCTTGATGTCAGTAAGAAAGGAGTCTTGGTCCAGAATACTTCCTGCCCATCTACTTACTATAATTGATCCCTAGGATCAAACAATTGAAACAAGGAAAAGACGCCATCTGATGTAAGGAGGGAAATCCTGATCTTTTTCCGAAAATACTGAATAACCGAAAATTGACACTCACCTGTGTTTGCGTTAGCCCCAAACTGGCCGCGAGTTCTGCTCGTTCAGGTAATGCCAAATACTGCGTTCTTTGGAACCGCCTATTTAGCTGCTGAAGCTGAAGACTGCTGTATATGGTCCTAGGCTTCCTCATCTTTTTTCCCTTGCCGTTCCTGAGGGATCCGCCACCTCCACCGCCTAGCTCGTCGACGAGGCTTCCGCCTTTGTCACCCAATGGCGAGAGGTCTGTGAACATACACCACCCTGACATCAACTTTCAGAATCCTCTTCATCAAGAATGAATGAACTAAGGAGAAAATAACTAAAACCTAATTCGAAAAACGGAACAGAATAAAATCAAACTAATTCTTTTTCAATACTAATTTTATATAATCTTTCAGGTTTCTCAATACATATATTCACGCAAAAAGCATTAAAAATAGTTTAATTCATTCATATGCTTGAGAAATCATTGTTTAAAACTGCTCTCTAACTATAATTATTGATAATATTTTTAGATCAAAGTGATATATTTAACTTTCAATCGCAGTATTATCAAATAGATCTTGTCTATTATGTTTAATAATGCCAGTGGAACAACCTAAGTACGTAGATCATGTAACCCCTGAACATTTGCGTACGTCCGATAAGAATGTCGCATATGCTAATTAATTATAGGTATCATGCGGTTAAGTATGGCTCATGTTATAATTATTAAACCTATTATACGCTTTCTATGCCGAGATGAGCGTATGAAATCTTCATCAAGTACTTCAAAGTCAATTAAAAAATTATTAGGATTATTTTGATAAGTAATGATGCGGATATTCGTTGTTCAATCGTTTCTTGAAGATTAAATCAATTGGGACCGCCTGTGTGAATGCCTAACTCATTATAAGAATAACATTTGCTATCTTGTATATATTAAATACCAATTACATAAATATGATAATCTACGATTTTATTCATTCATTTGTTCATTCATATTTATTTTGAAGTAATTAATTTTGCACTTTAGATTAAATTGAATTTTTTAAATCGTGATGCGAATTTATAAATTAATTATTCTTAGCGACTTTGTTAGACGATCCTAATTTCTGAATGCTTTAATTTTTAAACGAAGTTTAGAATTGTTTAATTTTTAACGCTTGGGCTTTGAAATTATTAATTTTTTAGGTTGCGAATTGCATTTTTTTTAGAGAAATCACGTATTTCATTTGAATATTTTAAATTGTTTGGTTTCAATTTTGGAACTAGGCATTGAAAATGTAATTATTCAACTACTTGATTGAAAATGCAAACCGAATTTTTTTCGTCACGTAATACGCAGATGCATCCTCAAAAAATGAACACTGTTAAAAATAATATTAAATATAATATACCTGTGTGCATTAAAATTAATATATCAGGCATATGAATTCGCCATTAAGCGCGTGTATATTAAATTTCCTATACATTCATGCCAATCACATGAAAAATCAGATAATTCTATTTTACACAAATTAAAAATAAGTTTAGCAGAAATTTTTGATTCTAAATAATAAAAAAACATGATACCTTCTTCCGGGTAACCAAAAATAAAATTGGATTTTAAGTCGAAAAGTTCAATCAAGCAAATAAATAACAGACTTAATCTATACAGTCAACTGTATTCGCATACAATTTTTACTAATACACTACAATATATTATATGTTATATGTTATATGTTATATGTTATATGTTATATGTTATATGTTATATGTTATATGTTATATATTATATGTTACATTTCAGTAACGGTGGTGCATATTTGCTTTACACACATGTATATTAAATTTCATAGAGATTTTTCTAACAGTGAAGATCAAGGGACATGAAAGTACACTTGGCGCGCGTGCATCTACTCCTAGTTGTTTATAAACATCTCTCTTGTCAAGAAACATTTATAATTCCATATTCTCCACTTTCTTCCCACATATTTATGCATAATACTCCATACTCGTTCCTTATGTTTTTTCATGTACAGGTTTGAGTTATGTGCACTTAAATCCTCAGCTTCAACATTTATTATGTACTTTCACACTTGAGGCTACATACATCTACGTTCTACGTGATTCAATTGACTCACTAATTAATCGCCGCTCATCGTGACATTACCCGGAGCAATTATACTGAAATTATAACGTTGTACCATTTAACTCCCGCAACGCAACGGTACGGTCAAGTGAGCTTGCTCGAGACCAATAAACTATCGCTTTCAAAATCAATCGAAATTTGTCTTTACATTCAGGGTGAGAGTGAGTCAAGCTCATCCAAGTAAAGGATATATGGACTTGGAATTAATTATTGCCATCACGCGGATCATACTTGTACTTGTACGTCAATAGGTCTGACCGGAAAGCATAGTAACTCACCATCGCACGGACAGTCACTATAAACATTATACTGTGTCATTAGAGCCACCGTCATTACACTTACTCTTAAATGTATGAAATTATTGTCGTAAGTCAAGAGTTAAGCTAGGTAGACATTATGAAATGATTATTACCTAATACAATGAATTTTGTTCCTTCAGTGCCAGATCAAGGTCCTACACTGTTAAAAATTTCTGTCATTTTTCAATGAGTTAAACTTTAAGAATTGTTTGCAATTTTAGTATGCGTGGGCATATTAAATTTCTTATAGGTTTACTAAATTCATTACACTTTGTAATTTTAGTATACTTATACGTATACTAAATTTCTTATATGAAGTTATATGTATGCTAAATTTATCAAGTGTACAGTAAGTTTCTTTCACGTATATGAATTTCATGTACGTGCATACCAAATTCAGTACATGCATATACTAAACTTACCGCGGTATACTAAATTTAATTTCATGTTGTGCATTCTTGCTTCCATTACATGTATACTGAATCTAATACAGATTTTTCTAACAGTGTATGTCACTGAAATTTCAGAAAAGCTTTGAAAATAATTTGAGACCATATTCATTAATTTT
>CAKNWW010342279.1:0-10434 GCA_932074435.1 Andricus kollari | reverse complement strand
CCAGTCAAATTATCAACTGTGCCGCTTATTATATTTATTTTTATTCGCGAATTATTTTCATTTGTCCTATATATTCCATGAAGAGTCCCACTATAATCCAATATTGCAAAAACGTCACCACTGGATGTTGAGAATACAATGTATTCTTGGTTTGTCTCAAGCACATAGTTCATATGATCTTTTCGCATTCGAATTGGTTCATAGGCAGGAAAAATGTATCTGCGAAATTCAAATCGCTGGTTCGGGTTTGTGCAAGGAATAAGCCGAACATAGCCAAGTTGTTCTATTGCACATCCAAGTACTTCAACAGAAATAGGCCTTCCCGGAGAGGACCTGGACCTGGCACGAAGAGAAAGTCCCTGAGGTGAAGTCCGGTCAGGTGAATGTTGTCTGTCAGAAAGAGAAGAACCAGGGTTACGTTCGCTAATAGCATTCCATTCGGACTGCAGTGAATCGTAATTTGCTGAAGCTTTAAAAAAACTTTTGGGGAAGATTGGATGCGTGTTGCCTACTGGACAATCTCGAATTTCATCTGGGGTCAAAATATCAACTGCGCCGCTTATCATATTTAATTTAACTCTCGATTTAGCACTATTCGTCGTAGAGATTGCACGAAGAAACCCGCTGTACTCTAATATTGCAAAAATTTCACCATTTGATGTTGATAACACAATATATTCTTGGTTTTCCACGGGACAATAGCGTTTGTCTCCTATTCGTAATCTAATTGGTTTACCAGCAGGAAAAACGTATCTTCGAAATTCAAATCGTAGGTTCTGATTTGTGTGGGGAATAAGCCGGATGTATCCTAGTTGTCCAAGTGCATATCCCAGTACTTTATGTGAAGGCGGCCACCCACGAGGCGTTGAATATTGTCGGCCAGAAAGAGAAGAACCAGGGTTACGTTCGCTGTCAGGATTCCATTCGGACTGTAGTGAATCGTGATTTGCTGAAGCTTTAATAAAACTTTGGGGGAAGATTGGGTGCTTGTTGCCTACTGGACAATCTCGAATTTCATCCGGGGTCAAAATATCAACTGTGCCGCTCATCATATTTACTTTAATTCTCGATTTATTACTATTTGTCGTAATAATTGAACGAAGGACCCCGCCATACTCTAATATTGCAAAAACATCACCATTTGATGTTGATAATACAATAAATTCTTGGGCTGGCACGAGATTATAGCGTTTTTCTCCTGTTCGCCACCTAATTGGTTTGCCAGCAGGAAAAACGTATCTTCGAAATTCGAATCGTAGGTTTTGATTTGTGCGGGGAATAAGCCGAATGTATCCAAGTTGTCCAAGTGTATATCCAAGTACTTTAGGTGAAGGCGGCCACCCAAGAGGCGACCTGTTTTCGGCATGAAGAGGTTGATCCTGAGGAGAAGTGCGGTCAGGTGAATGTTGTCTGTCGAAAGGAGGAGAACTAGGGTTACGTTCTCTCTTCGGACTCAATTTGGACTGTAGTGAATCGTTATTTGCTGAAGCTTTAATGAAAGTTTTGGGGAAGATTGGGTGACGTTTGCCCACTGGACAATCTCGCACTTCATCCGGGGTTAAATTATCAACTGCCTCGCTTACCATATTCACTTTAGATCTCGATTTAGCACCATTTGTCCTATATATGCCAAGAAGAATCCCGCTATAATCTAATATTGCAAAAATGTCTCCATTGGAAGCTGATAATACAATATGTTCTTGGTTTGGCACGGGAATATAGCTTGCTTCTGGTCGCAATCTAATTGGATAACTAGCAGAAAAATAGTATTTTCGAAATTCGTATCGTATATTCTGATTTGTGCGGGGAATAAGCCGAATGTATCCAAGTTGTCCAAGTGCGCATCCAAGTACTTTAGGAGAAGGAGGCCAACCAGGAGGCGACCTGTCCCTGGCACGAAGAGGATGCTCATCAGGAGCCTGAAGTATTAGACGAGAAGGAGAAGAGCGACAGTGAACCGGGTGGGGAGTGTCAAGGCAATCTCTGCTTGACTGCGAACTTAACTCTGCGAAAAGAAATAGAGAATTAATGTTTCTCGTCAAACAAACTTCAAAAAGAGCTTGATACTTTATTCCCTTTTTTGTTATAAAATACTTCAAAATCATAAGTAAAGGATTCTGTAAAGGAACGTTGGGCCATAAAAATGAAACGTTGAAAATGGACGAGGCTTACAGTGTTTGAATTTAGCACAACTCATTGTTTTTTTTTTTCATTTTTGGAATTTATTCTGAATTCGTTAAAAATCTCCTGGAGTTCTAATAAACCTCATCGAATTCTTTTAAATTCTTTTAAATTAAAAAAAAAACATACGTCCGATTATTAATGCACGTTAGTCACTTCTAGATAATTTCAGTACCATTTTGGTTTAGAAATTATTACGATTTCAAGGAACTGTATTTAAAAACAAAATCTCACTTTCAAATAACTGCTTCTTTTCTTACAAATGGAATCATTTTGTGGAAAAAATTAATTATTTCGTTCAAAATTTTTCTCCCTTGATTGCAAATTCAACTATTTGTTCGTTAGTTCAACTGTTTGGTGAAAAATCAAAAAATTAATTTCTTTATGTTCTACTATCTGGACGAAACTGCATCTTCATTGGTTGAAAATGATCTTATTGTTCTAAAATGAGCTTTTCAGTTTGATCATTTAACCATCCTCGATTAAATTCGCCTTTGTAGGTTGAACATTCAGCTATTTGGTTAAAACTTCTATTGTACTGCTAAAAAGTAATTTCTGTGTTGTAAGCTTAGTAGTGTATTATACATAAAGGGAGAGATGAGGGATATCATTTATGCATGTATGATTTCAGTGAGAGCCGTAGGAGCCGACCTTAACAATAGAATGTATGAAAAAGAAAGGTACAAAGATTAGTATATTTTCATGTCATTTGGGGTTTAAATAATTTAGCACTAATTTAATTATTCATATTTCAAAGTAGAATTTAAAAATATTTTGGTGTATAATGTCTACATTTGGTAAATTGAATATACTTATCGGAGCATTTAAATAATCGAAAGTGCGTGCCTACTTGAGCCAGATTTTCTAAACATATTTTTTATATTTTTAAAATTTTATGAAATTTGAATTTATAATAAGTAATAAATAAGTGAGTCATAAGACTCATATAAAATTGTTTGATCAGCACACAATCGATTTTATAATTCATTCCAACGAAATACGCATGTATTTATATTTGTATATTCATGTATGTACAAAATTTCATAATTCGGAAATGTCTTAGCACTGAAAAGTTTCCTTTCGGGTCCCTCATGACGTGTATATCTTAGGGTTTGGCTGAGTCGAATTAAAATAAAAAATTCTTTAATCACAGAGCTGTGGAAAAATCGTGAATTTTATCCTCCAAACATTATGAATAATTTTTTTAGCATTGACAAACTTTCTTACGTTCAAAATGTACTTCCAAAACATTGAAAAAATCAGAGCATTGAGAAAGACGAGTTAATTCGAAATATTCCGCGACTCGTCATTTTTAATGATCTGATATTCTTTAATTTTTCGGAAGTACATTTTAAACATGAGAAAGCTTTTCTATACTGAAAAACATGATGTGTAGAGCTTCCAGACTTTTTTCATATTCAGTTGCTTATACAAAAATTAATTTTTCGTACAAAAATTCAAAAAATAATCTAAAGAATGTTTAAGAATTAGTTATATTATGCAGATTAAGAAACAAAAATGACATTTATGATTTGTCCAAATCAGCAATTTAAAAAATTATTTTCTTTTATTTCAACATCGCCCAACTGCAAGATATTAATTAATATTCAAAAATTTTAAAAGATTCCAAAATATTTCTCAGAAATTTTAAAATTTTACATAGATTTTCCATACACTAGAAATCTCTATGTAAATCACCAAGATTTCCAAATAATTAAAGCTTTCACGAACATTTAAAATGCTGTAATATTTTCAAATTATTACAAAAGATTTGAATGAATTTTGAAACTTTTCAACAAATTTCACAAAGATTGTAAAGATTTTGCTAAAATTTTAAAGGTTTCACAGAAATTTCTAAATCTCACATAGATTTTGCATACCTTAAAAGAGTTCAAGGAATTCTCAAACATTTCCAAATATTTCAAGGATTTCACAAACATTTCAAACATTTTAATATGTGGTAAATTCTGTAAACTACAAATTAATTGAAAATCTACCTATCTTTTTAAATTTCTGGTTCATATATTCTGTTGTTATAATTGGCAAAATAAATATTTAATAAGATCAGAGCAAAATACTAATAGATTCAAGTTGAATCTTCGAAATAATCGTAACATGGTCGTCTTTGATATCAACTTATTCAGTAATGGACAAACAAGTATAATATGTAATCAGATTTCGCCCTTCACTATTCATTGAAGAACGCTAATTGGTATTAGCGCATCAGAGTGACAAAAGAACGGTCCTGCGAGCTGTCCGCTCTGCTTGCGCGCATCTGTCGCATTCCTCGGAAAAATCGAGGCTAGGAACGAGAAAGGATACGACGAGACGAGTCAAAACGAGACGTGGGATACCGAGACAGCAGGTATGTCTCGTCTCGTCCCGTCTCGTTCCTCGGGATTTTTTGCTCGGCGGCAACACTACTATGACGTCATAATTTTTGACGACATAAATATACAAATGGCCATTATATGAATATAAGCTGGAAAGAGGGACTTTATGTTCGCTCCACAGGCATGAGAATTGTCGTATTCATGCATATATTATATAAAATATAATGAAAATGATAGATATTTAATATTAGTATATTCACCAATAGAATTAAAGATGACCGCCAGATTGAAGACGAAAGTATAGACCATCCGCATTTTCGCAATGTAGAGAAAAAACTGATTCAGTGAATAAGTAGGTCAACAAATGTAACTATTGAATATTTATTGCATCATCAGAGTACCAATTATTACGTAAATAGTCGTTATCTCACATATATGTGAGATGACAACGTTATTAGTTTCTAGATTCTACTTCGAAGATATAATTATCAAATTTTCATCTCAAATGAAAGGCATTGGTATTAATTGATTATAAACTATGTATGTAACAAACAACAATTGTTAAACAGGAAAGTTCTTTGAATCATTTACAACTACAGAGAAAATTCAATGTGAAATATAGAACACACAATAACATGATAAAATAAGTATGGTTTATTTTGTACTCTCCAAATCAAATGAAATATTCTAACCTACGGGCACAGATAAGATTTAAAAATATGCGTACCTTAGTTTACTTTTAAAATAAAACCATTGCGCTCAGTATGTAATCATATTGAATAGGAAAATCTTTGAGAAAAGGTACCGGGCTAGAATCGTGTGACTTTTTCGACTTATTTGAAAAAAATTAACGTCTTGAAGGTTTAGTCTGAAATTTTTTGTCTAAAATAATTTTTATTAATTGAAGATCCACGTGTTTGGTTGAAAATCAATCATTTTTAGTTAAAATTGTAAGAACTTTGTTCTAAATTTATATATTTTGTTTTAAATTCTTTTTTTTGTTGTAGTAAACTGATCTCTTTGATTAAAAATTCGAATGCACGCTTAGAAGTTTAGCTACTTTTTTGACATTTCATTTCATCGATTGTGTAGAAAATTCTAGTTTTTTCGAATCTCTGATACTATGTTTTTGGATAAGTATTCAGTATTATTTTATCTCAGAACTGATACCCTAATATTCGTTATGGATAGTTGTTCTTCCGATCGATTTCGTTGAGACAAGAAAGGACTGCTTAATGAGCTACATAATGAAAGAGATTCGAAAAAACTGGAATTTTCGACATCATTTCTAGAACAAGGAGCAAGTGATAATAATTTTCTAAATAATGACATTCGTAAATTGTGTAATTATTTCCAGAAAACTATATCTTTTAATGATTTACTGAAAAAAATATTTTGTTTAGACAAGAATAATTGTTTCAGCAATTTTAAATCTAATTAAAATTTGAAAGATGTTATAACCATTAATGAATTATAACCTCCGAGTTTTTAAATTTTTAATTAACATAAATTTCGATTTAAAAGGACTACATCGAACAAATAAATTTTGAAGAACAAGAAAAAATTTTCCTCAGCCCCGATTTGAATTGAAGTAATCGTTTCAATATCGAAATTCATGTCAATTAAAAATATTGAATTTCGTAAAAAATAATTAAAAACTTCTAACTTAATGAATAAAAATAATTAATGTCTAAAAAATTAAAAACAATAAAACGCTTGTAGCATGAGTGCATGCAAAAAACTGCTATTTTTCCTATTTTGGGACATTTTCCGCGTGCGAAGTTTAAAGTTATTTGGTTAATATTACTCTTTAAACATTGATTAAGGGCTGCCTAAACATCACTATTGGGTGCTGAGAATACAATATGTCCTCCGGTTGGCACGGACACATTTGTATTGCGTGCTACGAGCAAGAGAATTGGGTTATAGTCAGGTAAAACATATCTTCGAAATTCGAATCGCCGGTTCCGATTTGTGCGGGAAGTAAGCCGAACATGTCCAAGTTGTTCTAGTGCATAGCCAAGTCATTTTTAGTTGATTTCAGTCACCTTTTGGGTTAGGAGTGATTACAGTGTCAAGAAACTGTATTTTAAAACAAAACCTCATTTCAGAACCTATTTTAGAGGGTGGCAAATGGGAAGATGTGAAAAATAATTGATTAATATTTTTGAACAGGTTCATGAACTAAAAAAAAAAAAATGATGAATAGATAGTGTTTTCATTAAGGAGCACAATTGCATGATTTTAAAAGTTTTATATTTTTAGAAAAGAAAAACTTGAAAATATCAAAAGTTCATCTGGGGAAATACACATAATGGTATAGTTTTTCAAAATGTGCACCATCTGAATTGGCACAGTAACCAAGATTTTTTTTAAAACAATAAATCACACGCTCTCTTACAGTATCCCGTGCAGAAATTTCCCCATCTTTCCCTATTTGAAGTTCGGTTCTGAAGGGGTCCCTATCAGAATATCTAGTCTAAAAAAATTAATGGGGGCCCTATCAGGTACTAGTGAAGAATTCCATGCTTCGTATGGGTATATCGAATGTAACTGTATCTAGTGGGGAGACAACCAGAAAATTCCTAAAATCTTATTCTCATTGCCTAAAGTCTAAAGTAATAATTTGGAGGTTTTTGACGGTTTTAGTATGCAGAAATAGTGTTTTTTTTTGTGTGCATGTAAACGCCTTTTTCCGAAAACTTGATTAAGTGCACTATTGGACATTTTGTTCGGAACCAGGCACGTATGTGTTAGTTAAAGGTAAAGAGGTAATGTCAAGTACAGCTGTCCAGTGCTTCGCCAGAGCTTTCAAGTTTTGCGTTTTTATTTCTTGATGTAATTTTGTAATGTGTTTGACATAATATCAAATAAAAAATTCACACGCTGAACAAGTGTAAACATTTGACCATCAAGCAGCACTGGACGAAAAAAATAAGATCTCTTTCAACAGCGAAACAGCGCCTTGAACCGCGAGAGAAATGGATTCAGTAAAATTCCACCTTTTCTACTCATCCTTCCCGTCCGTTCAATAAAACGTCACGTGCCGTTAAGAATCCGGCTAGTCGAGAAGATATTCAAGTCTTCTGGGCGAAAGTGTATGGAGATACTTATCAGCTAAATGAAGACGCTTCAGATATATCACTCTTTCGTGACTTTTTCCAAAGACTAAGGTTGCAGGCTCCAGAGGAAGAGTGTCCACTAATTACTACTGAAGAAGTGAAGAAATTTATCGCTAGAACTAAGCAATTTTCAGCGCCAGGGCCAGATAAAATCAACAACTTTTGGTGGAAGAAGTTCACTTCTACGCACCAACATCTAGCTCGTATATTTACTACTTTCTTAAACGTAGAACAACCCATTCCACAGTGGCTAGTGGAAGGACGCACGGTATTGATCCCTGAGACCGGAGATTTGTCAAGTCCACAGAACTACAGACCCATAGCTTGTTTAAACACCAGCTACAATCTATTCACTGGCATCCTCAAAGAGAGGATATTAACATCTATCGAGCCGGTATGGAGTGCAATAATTGAATAACGTGGATGCAAGAGAGGGCTGGCAGGTTGCAAGGAGAACCTGTTAATAGACAGGTGTATTACCCTAGACTCGATCAGGTATCGACGCAATCTATCCATGGCTTGGATTGACTACCGTAAGGCATTTGATAACACAAACCATATGCTACTTATTAAGCTCCTAGAGTGCCTGAAGGTGCATTCAAAAATAGTGAGATGCGTCAAAGAGCTTATGCTCTTGTGGCGGACAAGATTTATCATAACATCTGGCAAGATACAACTGACTATCAGCTATATCACATATAAGAGAGGGGTCTTCCAATGACACTCTCTAAGTCCAATACTTTTCTCCTTCTCCCTATTGCCTCTATCTATTGTCCTCCGAGGCAAAAGCTCTGGATACCTATGTGGCTCGCCGAACAGAAGAGAATATGAGGTCAACCACCTTTTAGACATGGACGACCTTAAGCTCTTTGCTTCCTCGAAAGAGGATCTTAACATCATTGTGGAGGCGGTGAATAGGTACTCTGAAGCGATTGGCATGAGCTTTGGAATGGACAAGTGTGCCTGCGTCCACCTACACCAAGGACGACTAGAAACTACACCATCGAGTGACGATCGGGATGTTCAACTTATAGGCGGAAATACCATTCAACATCTTGGCAATGGAGAAACATATACATATCTTGAAATACCGTAAGCGGAAACCCAAGATGTGCGTGTGTTAAAAATAACCCTTGTAAAACGGTATCGCCAAATTTTCAGAAAAATTTGGGCTTCCGAATTATCTGGAAAGAATAAGATCCACGCGACCAATATGCTGGCCGTTCCTATACTGCTCTACACAATTGGCACAGTAAAATGGAACGTCGATGAGTTGAAGTAACTTGACCGAAGCACACGCAAGATGATGACCATCCATCAAAGTCATCAGTCTAGATCTTCAGTACCTCGAATACCTTGTGATCAAAAAGTACCCGGAATTTCCCATTTACACAAACCGCACTTGAGATATTGCCAAACATTTTTTTTCTAGGTGGGTACATCTGTCATCTGTCATTGTGATTGATGGCTTTGTAAACAAGTCATCGTTTCTTGTCTTCTGCGAATTTCGCAATGTCAAAATCAGTTGAGCAAAGAGTTTGCCCTGAAATTTTGTGTTTCTAACAATATATCATGTGCAGAAGCTTTGAAAATGTTAACGTTAGCCTACGGGGAGTTGACAATGTCGAAAACACAAGCGTAGAGTGGTAAAAAGAGCTTAAAGTGGGCCGTACCTGGTTCAATGATTTGCCTCGTTTTGGTCGTCCATCCACCTCTGTTACCGATGAAAACATCAAACATGTTAAGAAAATTGTACTGAAAAATCGTCGTGTGATCATCAGGGAGATAGCAGCCGATCCTGGTGCTACTTTCGGATCGGTTTAGAGCGTTATGCACGATGTTTTGGGCATGAGACGAGTTGACGCGCGGCTTGTGCCGAGAGTGGGAGCCGCACCGGCTCACGCATCTCATCTTGTACGCGACTATTTGACCAAAAACAACGTTCATACCGTTCCGCAAGATCCGTATTACCCTGACATGGTTCGTTGTGACTTTTTTCTATTCCCATGACTCAAGTTACCACTTCGCGGAAAGCGTTTTGAGACGATAGAGGCGATAAAGGAGAATTCGCAGAAGGAGCTGAAGGCGATTTCAAAATCGGCCTATGAAAAGTGTTTTCAGGATTGGAGGAAGCTTTGGAATATGTGTATTGCTTGCAATGGAAATTACTTCGAAGGGAATAAAATGAATATTGATGAATGATTGAACCGTTTTCGTTTTATGGAAAAATTTCGGGTACTTTTTGATCATAAGGTATACCTAGCTCGAGATAAAGGAGGTAGAGGCTTGCTAAGCTGTGTCTTCATAGAAGAACGGTCCTGGCTAAAGCCTGCTTAGTTCTAAATAGTGCAGATTCTCTTATGCGACTCGTACATCAACATGAAGTCGTCAATGTGGCGGCGTTTCTATACCGTGCCGCAGATAGGGCAGTAGAGGAGCATGGCCTCCCACTTAATTCCAGCGATACTATGCATGGCCTAGCATCACTAACACCTTCGGTGCTCAAAAGTCGTGTACAGGAAGCAGAACATACGCTTCTGCTAAGAGCACATGTTGACAAGTCCCTTCATGGTAAATTCTACTGCATCTTACGTAGAGAAGAGCTCTCGATAGATCTGTCCAACATGTTTCTCAAGTCTGCTGGATTGAGATCGGACACTGAGTGATTTCTTTTTGCCTGTCAAGACGGCGTTATAGACACCTTAGTTTACCGCGAGCGCATAATGAATATACCTATAGGCGATACTAACTGCCGAGCGTGTAAGCAAGATCCAGAAACGGAGACACAATGCGGCTCT
>CAKNWW010342275.1:0-12434 GCA_932074435.1 Andricus kollari | reverse complement strand
TTTTCAGCAGATTACTCTATTATGCGAAAGATGATTCCAACGTTCCTTACAGTCCATTATATTATTTTATGTAGCTGATTTTATTTCATAAATTCTAACAAGAGCTTTCGAATTATATGTTCTTCGTCCCAAAATAGTTGAAACAATATTATTTAAGAAATTATTACGAAACTACCAAGTATTAATTGCTAATAGTTTATTTGACATCCGAGCTATATCGATATTCGATATCAGATTCTAAATCTCTCACTGTGATCCACTGGATATAATAAAAGCTCTTAAGAATATGCTGGTACTTTCAAGATTCGTGCAAAATGTTCACATGGTCTAATTCATTTGCAGAGGCAAAGCCTTCTTAAATCTTGCAAATGTTACAACATTATTTTTTTAGAATTAAAATTTTGTAATACATAGCTCTCTCTCTCTCTCTCTCTCTCTCTCTCTCTCTCTCTCTCTCTACCCTCCCCTCTCTCTACCTCTCTCTCTAGCCTACACACGTGCTTCATACCTTGCTGTCACTTTATTATGAGTTGATTTTTTTTGACAATATAAAAATTAATTAAGTCTATAGCTTATAAGTCAATTACATCACATGGTACTCTTGCACTTATGAGTTGAAACTTCATTTTTCTGAATTAAAAACTCTGTCATTATTTCTTTATTATTATTATTATTTAAAGAATCCTTAATAAGAGTTTTATTTCACTACTCACTTTTATGTACTTAGGATTAAATATATCTATATTTCCAACACTTGAATACCGCTATGAGAATCTTATCACTCTTATGTATGCTTTTCTTTCTAAACTACTTATAAAAGTTGAAGCAATTAATTTTCCTATTAAAACGCAGTTTTTATATTTTATAAATTGTAAGTTTTTGATTCATGTGAAAAATGATAGATGATATTTTCATTGGCAACTCCTGCGACACTCATATTATTATTCATCCTTTCTTTTCTTCATCATGAGAAGGTGTTTCGTAGACTTTCTTACTACTGCTTCCTCTTTATTTAAACCATAGGCGCTTTTGCTTAAACCAATGAGATGATGTCATAAAATGTTAGTTCAAGCAGCAAAACTTTGTTTCCGTTGTAATGTAATCAACATTCACATTATTCCAATATTCACCTAACCCCTCCAAATTGACATAACAGCCCTCCTTACAGCACTTATTTGATGCTTCTTTGTCTTGGCTGGATTCATAATATTCTGTGGCATATTTATCATTTTTATTTTTGACCAGTGATATAATAAGAGTAAAATATTTTTTAAATGAGTTTCTTCTCCTTTTTTCATTCGCGAAAAGCAATATATGCATTTGTAGCCATAAAATAGAATTCTCCACTATACATATACGTACTACCATCTCTGCTATTAATCTTCCTTTCATATCCTCAACATTTTCAAATATGAATGTTTTTTCATCGATCATACAATTTTCACTGAAAGCCTTTATCGAACAAACCAGTGTTCTTTTAATAAAAACTTTAATTCAACTGTTTTTCAGTAGCGTCAATTGAGCAAGCACTGCCAATAAACCAAACACATATTAAATAATTATGTATTATTATATATCCTCAGATTATTATTATCAAACTACATGCAGAATGTTTTTGGAACTTTCTCTAGAAACGTGTAGAAAAGTTGCTTAGACAAATTTGCCTCTTACAATTGCGCCATATTATATTTGTGACAGCTGTGGAATGGTTTTTGATGTCGGCGAAGTAGAGATGCATCTTCCGCTAGTAAAAATGACTCAGTAGCCCTCTTGTATCAGGGGTCCAGTATCCCACATCTAAATACATAGATTTGGCTTAGTAGCCCTCTTGTAAAAGTGGTTCAGTCCCCCTGGTCCAGTACCCCTGTTGTATCTATGTTGTTAAGGTAGGAATTCAGGATGACATCATTCAAATGTTTTAAAAACTTAGCATGGACATGAACCACTTCAACTGTAGAATGTTCTCTAATAATATATCTGCCACTTTATCCTAGAGTTTCAGATGTTTCTAGACTGCAGAACGTTTTTCGAGAGTTAAATTCACATTAAATAAACACAGGGATTGTAAGTTAAAGACTTATCTACGAGGAAGCAATAAAATAAATTTTTTATATAGAAAAAACAGGATGCCATACATAGCCCTGTACCATAATTTCTGGGGGGACTTTTTCGTAATATTGTCAGATATTGCATCATATGATACAGAAAAGTTGTGGAAGATTCTACATTATAATCGACACGTGTAACAGGTTGAGGGTAATGAATTCACTTTGTTACCTTTGTTACCCTAGACCGGTCCTAAAATATATTGTGGAGGGAGTTCAGGGGACAATGACCTTTACTTTCCACATTCTTCTAGACTAGATTTCCCAAATTCTTATAAGTTCCTGACACCAACCCGTTCAGACAGATTTTAGTCCCTAAAATTTAACTCTTCTATTTTTAATTCGTAGTGGCACATTTGAAGAAAATGGTACATTTACAGGTATAGGTTTTTGATTTTTTCGAAAACTCCAAATTTGAGCAGGGTAAATAAAATCATTAATCCTACGCTAGTGTATCCTATATACTGTAACCATTCGTAGGCCTTTTCTTTCCAAGTCTGTATTCTATGATGAGAAGCGATCTTATTTAACAAGTTTTGCGTATCATCTAGGCTAAATCTCATTTGCTTTAGCACGTTAACATCTAGTTGTCGAGGTAGAGTTATTAGGTGGCTCTCTAGCGTATCTAGCGAAGTCTTATCGTAAGGTATTTCGTACGTCTTGTTTAATACAATGGTTTTTTCGTAGGTAGACGTTTTCTCTGAATAAAGTTTACATTACCTGATATAACTTTACATCCAGAACCCTGAACATAAAAGTTAGTATATACTTCTATCCAGGTTGTAGAGTCTTGGCAGAGAAAATCTAAAGTTAACCTTCTACTGGGCAAAAGTATATAACCTTTCATAGTTGGTATATAACTCTCACTATGTAGTCTGAAAGGTGGAAAGCTACATTCTACAGAGTCTTGATATTTCTTAAGAATACTAATGTGGCAGTTATTTGTGCCTATTAGCCTATAGTTGGGTTGATTTCGTTTACAAATTTTATATTCGGCAAGTGATTTACATTTACTTAGTGTTTCGCGATCGGTGGGAACGTAGGAAGTTTTGCTGGTAATATGTATTCGTGTTCTTGTATAAGTGATATGTGAGTGTTTCGTAACAAAATCCAGACGAGGAACATCTGAAATTACGTATAGTATGGCACTAGTTGATTGGCATGGATGGTTAGAGTTTTATTCTCAAAACCAATATTGTAGTTGTTATTTTCTATTGCTTCTAAGATAACCGCGGGCCCTTTCCAACTAGCAGAGAGCTTGTTGATAGGTGTTTGGTTGATAAGCTTCACCAGGTCTCCGGGTACATAAATTCCTTGTGATTTTATAAACCTTGCACCTTGCTGTTCCTTGTACTTTTCTTTTTGCAACATTATTCTCTCTCTGGCTTTGTTAATATATCTTTCATGCCTATCTTTCAACTTTTGAACAAGGTCCGAGTACTTTATTGAAAGTGTTGTGCTCAACATCGAAGGGATGTTTGGTTTTCTTCCAAAAGTGAGTTGGAAAGGAGAATACCCAGTTCCTTCATGTTTCATAGTATTATGAGCCACGGTCACGATTTTTGGTGTGTTATCCCAATCAACTGTATTGTCCTCCATGCATGTTCTTATTAGGTCTTTCAGAGTTGAGTTTGACCTTTCTAGACTTCCGTTGGATTGTGGATGATAGGTGGAAGTCTTGATATGTCGGATCCTAAACAAATTCTCGAAATTTTGGACAAGTTCTGAAATAAAGTTGGCTCCTTGGTCGGTGTGTATGTGTTTAGGGGACCCAAACATGGATACATAATGATCAAAAAGTCCTTTAATTATTCTCTCGGATTCAGCGTCTTTAAGTGGGACCAAAATGAGATATTTGGTGAGTTGGTCTTGGATAGATAGGATATAGTTATTTCTCGAACGCGTGGTTGGCAATGGCCCGAAAATGTCCATAGCTATTTTATCGTTGGGGTCAACTGGCGTATCGGGGATAATAGCTTCACTCTGATTTTTGATCCTAGTTGTTTTTTGCAACTGGCAGACCGGGCATCTTTTTACAAAGTTAATGATCTCTTCTTCCTTGCTTTTCCATTCACCGATTGTTCTTGCTCGTTCAATAGTTTTGTTTTCACCATAATGCTGAGCCATCACGGATCCGTGCGCTTCCTTAATTACCTGTTTCTTTTCTTCATTTTTCAGATCTCTCGTGGCATTATAGCATGTGTGGAAGCTTAGTGTGGGATGTCGGTGACATAGAAATTTATTATTTCTTGAATTTTGAGTTCTTCGAATGGTGTAATCGTTGGGTCTGCGAACTGGAGACGTACTATTGTCAATTTCTTATCTATGAAGTCTTTGACTTTAAGGTTGAGTAATCTCAACCACAACTCTTCCTGATAATCTCCAAATTGAGACTTGGTGATTCCTACCCACAGTTTTCCGGAGGCATTTGGTTTCTTTACTTTCCGGGTAGGAGTTTTCTCTTTCTTCCATGCGACATAATCCTGATAGAATCCTTCTCGTTCATCCAATAAATTTTCTTCATCAGATATGAGATCGTCTACGGCCATTTTCTTGGCCCGGGCTGGTTTGGTTGTTCGTCAAGCGCTCGTGGTTTCTTCATCGGAGAGCTCACTTCCTGAACCACTTTCCTCAACATCTTCATCTGAAGGATCAGTGATTGAAAACAAGCGTGATAGGCAGTCAGCAGCTTTGTTCTCCTTCCCTTTTACGTACTGGATTTCATATTCGTATTCTTTTAGTCTGAATCTCCATCTTAGTAATCTAGGCAAAGGATCTTTGACGTTATTTAACCATGTCAGACCTTGGTGATCAGTTTGAATTTTAAATTTTCTTCCTAGCAGATACTGCCTGAGTCGTTTAACTGCCCAAACGATGGTTAGAAGTTCCTTCTCGGATGTGCTGTAATTCTGTTCAGCTCCATTTAATGTTCTTGAAATGCAACAGCAGGGGTGTCCTTCTTGGGAAAGAATTGCCCCTAGACCTTTGTTGCTAGCGTCGGTTGTCAATAGAAACTCTTTTGAGTAGTCGGGGTATCTCAGCACTGGCGCTTCACAAATTTTATTCTTTAAAAGCGCAAAGCTCTCTTGACATTCAAGTGACCAGTTAAATACTGTATCTTTTTTCGTTAGCTCTGTCAAAGGTTTCGCTATGCATGAGAAATTCCGTATAAATTTCCGACAATAGCCAATTAGTCCTAAGAATGATTGGATTTCTTTTACATTTCTAGGCTGTCTGAAATTTTGTACTGCTTCTAACTTTGCTGGATTGGGTTTTACTCCATCTTTGGTGATGACGTGTCCGAGGTATTCAAGTTCTGTAGATCCGAATATAACTATGTCATCCAGATAGGCAAAACATATTTTTCCTGCTAGTCCTCTTAATGTTCCGTCCATCATTCGTTGAAATGTGGCTGGGGCATTCTTTAATCCAAAGGGCTTCCTGTTGAACTCGAAGTGCCCTTCGGGTGTAAGGAAAGCTGTATATTTGTTTGATTCTTCTCCAAACTGGAGATTTAATCAAGAGCCGAGAAAAATTTAGATTCTCCTAACTGATCTAGGATATCATCTAACACTGGCAGGGGATATGCATCTTGGTCTGGGTCCTCGTTGATCTTTCTAAAGTCTATGAAAATTCGCCATTTTTTCATCCCCGAAGCGTCTGCCTTTTTTTGTACTACCCAAATGGGTGAGTTGTAAGGTGACTTGGAATGTATTATCACTTCCTTTTTCATCAAATCTCCCATTTGTGTTGATATTTCTTCTTTATGACACTCCGGCGGCCTATATGATTTGATGTTGACTATTTTTCCTGATTTAAGGACAATCTCGTGTTCCACTAGGTCGGTGCAGGGCAGTGGGTCTCCTTCCAGATGGAAGATATCATTGTAAGACGCTATGCCTTTCCATACATTTTCTCGGATCTCCTCTTCTATGTGTTGAAGCCTAGTTTTATCTCGTAAATCTGTCAGTCGATGTCCAATATTTGCTTCCTTCTGAGTGACAGTTGCCCTATGTACTTCCCTTATATTCTGGATAGGTTCGTATTTCAGTACTTTGATCAGTGTGAGGTTCCTGTTATAGTTGTAATAGGGGATTATTAGTTGACTATCTTCGATTGAGTAAATACCGTCCGGTATGTTGGGGTTATCAGCAATGAATACTTCTTGGTCAGGTTCATCAATGCTTATTCTGTTGATTTGAGCTGTGTTGCCACTCATGAAACGTCCATGATCATGTAGAGGTAATTTTTTGTTTTCTAGGGTTAGATATTGCGGCGTAATCAAATATCTTGAATATTGGTTAAAGAAGGATAACCCTATGATTCCGGCTTCTGGTAAACGAAAATCATCATCTAATATGTGAAAAAGATGTTTTTTCCAAACTAATTAATGTAACTGGCATAATATAAGTAGTGTCGGTCCTTTTCCATGATGAAATATTTTTTCATGGGGAATACCTTGACTTCTTTTGGCACATTGTTTTCCTTAATAAGAATTATCGCTGCACGAGAAAATTTGAGTATTTACCCCTGATGGATAATAATCTGCCGCTGATATTTTAAATTCTGCATTCTCCTCGTAGTCTAGTTGTTCGTTTATTTCTTCGGGACTCATTTCTTGAAATTCTAAATAATTCTGAACGTCCTCTTGGTTCTTGATTTCCTGGATATTGCTCACGGGGTTTTGTGGGGTCGATTTCGGAACTGTCCTGGCTGAAAATTCTGCGTTTTAGCATAGCACTGTGTTGCTAAATGTCAGAGTCTTCCACACTTGTGTTAATTTAGCTGCATTCTTTGTTGAAGCGGCATTTTTGAATTCGATATAGCTGTTCGGGGCACTTGGTTTCCGGTAGTCTGTGCTTGGTAAGGTTTTACCGAAGGTACGCCACTGCGCATCAGGGCCCGAGGGTACGTCCGCATAGGCGGCTGTACTGGTGGGCGTTCTTTCTCTCCATGCTATCTGTGTGTTCTGATTGCACTGCATGTTTTACTTCGTTTACGGCCTGTCTAAAACGCCCGTTGAAACTTTGTATTGTTTCTGTAGGACCTTGTCTGCATGCTTCTAATTTATATCTAAGAGCAGAAACAGAACCTGTCAGATTTAAATTTTTTCTCAGGGCATCAAAAAGAGTTTTAAAATTAGTAATTTCTAAGTACCTAATTGCCCTTTCTGCATTTTGTGTAATCTTTTCTGCTAAAACGAAGTCTAACAGCAAGTCTGGTTGGAGCACCTGCATCGTTCCCTTTTTACTGATCGTATAAAGTCTTCTACCCCCATGTCATCCTGCCCGGTTAGAATCTTTATGGTTCTTATTATTTCCTTAGCGGGAATAGTACCGGAAGGGGGCTGTCTCAGAGCCAGGGGGGATGAGCTCTCGGCAGTCTCACAGTTTCACGTGCTTCGTGTATGTTACTTTCAATATCATTGGTAGGGATGGCACTAAGCGATCTTATTGGCACGAGTGGTCGACTTTCTTGTCGTTCGCATGATTTCTCCGCGCTGTTCTCATTCCCGTTTCCTTCCGCGTTAGTTTCTTCGTCCGCGTTGTTCTCAATCTCATAGTTCATTTCTACGTTACTTTTTATTTTCCGATGATTAGCGCATTCCATTTCGTGTTCCTCATCATTATCGGAATTTATAATACCTCCATCCGTGTCTGTTTCGACTTTCGCCGGGATGTCCAATCTTTGTGTTAATCGGACAATTTCGTCAACCCGGCTGCCGTTTTCGACAGTAAGTTTTGAAACTACATCCTCTAAAACTGCCATCCTAGACAGAATAAGGTCGAGTTTCTTGTCTGCTGTGAGCAAGCTCATGTTGTCCGATCTGTGAGTATGGGTATTTTTCGAATTGCGATTGTCGGGTGTAAATTGTGTCGCGACCGCGTTATTATTTTTGTTTTGTTAAATTTGTTATAATCCTCACTTGGACAATCCGTCTACATTGAGTACATACAAGCTTGATTCGGATTCAATTTTCTTTTTATTAACGGTGGCAGAGCTAGCGAGCACGCGTAGTATACCAACGGTTCCCTATATAAAAATTTTATTTTATTTTTTTCTCATCTTTGCTTCACTTTAACTTCACTTTCACTTCACGTAATTAAAATTATTTGTATGACGACTGAAAAGAAGACGAACTCTATCTCATTTATAACTACGAACCTTTTGTTTCTTCCGGCGATGGCTGCAAACGGGAGGTGGTATCTGTCTGCGTAGTCCTAGTCTGCTCGGATGTGTTCGGTGACGTATCTCCGACTTGGCTGCGTCATTGCTGCTATGCTGCTTTTCTTTCCTCGTCTTTTTCTGAGTCTTACTGTGCTATTTCACAGGCTTTAGGATTTTACCGCGGTTTGTTGCGTACCCAAAATTCTTATCAAGGAACTTTCTGGTAATCGGGTTTACGTAGAATAAGGCGTACTTAATTCAGCTCTTAATTTTACCCAATACCTTACAGGTTCCTTGTTTTACGAACTTTCCGTAGAGAAGTCCGGAGTCTTTTCTCAGAGAACCGCAGTTCTCATGATTGTAATCGAGGTTCGAATCAAAGATAGGGCCTTTTGATTCCTTGTATTGCCGTAGCTAATTCTTTAAAGGATCGTTTGCCACTATCCTGGCAGGATCGCCAATTTGTAACAGGGTGAGGGTAATGAATTCACTTTGTTACCCTTTTTAATAGTGAAGGTATTCTTTATTTAGTTTGATGGTTTCTAAGACGATACAACTTACGCTGAGAGAGGCCGAAAGACTGACGAACCTCTCTTATGCTACGTGTCGCCTAGACCGGTCCTAAAATATATTGTGGAGGGAGTTCAGGGGACAATGACCTTTACTTTCCACAGTCTTCTAGACTAGATTTCTCAAATTCTTATAAGTTCCTTACACACGTTTAGGATATATTTTTTTGCAACGTAAAATGTAATGCGTCATGAAAAATAATCTTGAACTTGTTTACCAACAAAAAAATTGCGCAGTAGAATTTGATGAAGTCATTAGGAATATTCAAGAAACTAAGCACTTAAGCTGTAGAATATCGGTAAGGTAGGTTTTTTATGGTATCTGATAGTAATATATCTACCTCTTTGTTTCAAAGTTCTAGAAGATTCAACGTTATAGAAAAAATGCTTGACCTCTGAATTGAACTAGTTAGACTGAAAGAGATAAAATCATCCTCGATTTTTAGAAACTATATTATACAGTAGCCTTAGTGGATGATTGAAAATTTTGAAATATTTTATTATATTTATTTTGTATTATACTTATTTTGATACATTTATTTTAAATTTTCAACGTCTAATAGGCAAAACTGACATTTCTAAATAAGAGATGAAAAACGATCATATATCTGTGAATAAAAAGACATGTGATCTCATATCACATGTTGTTAAGGAGCGATAAGTGCCGGGCAGTGTACCCTTATTATTATATATAAGTTAAAACACGTGTGAAAAAGCATGGAATAAATGCGCGGGCTTAGAACCCGCCATCTATAAGGAAGCAATAAATCATCCTTGAAAATAACTATATGACGCAGTAGAAATAACCTTGAACCTGTTGGTACATGCAGTTGGCTGTCACAATTGCGCAATATTACTCTGTGACGTCTGCTGTAGAATGTTCTCGATATCGGTAAAGTAGGTCCAGTACCCCTCTTGTATCAATGTCGCTAAGGTAGGAATGCATGATGACACCATCAAGAATGTCGGTAAGGTAGGAATGCATGATGAGGTCATCAGGGCCCATCGAAAATGTTGCAGAAGCTTAGCACGGACATGAACCACTTTTCTAGACAAATTTGGCACGGACACGAACCACTTCAGCTAGAATCCTCTCGATGTCGGTAAGGTAGGAATCTTGAGTTAGAACGCAGCCTGCTCATCTACTAATTCACGATGTAACTTCAAGGACAAATAAAGATATAATGTAACCTTGAAGCTATTTACGCAAAAATTTAAAATGCGTTTTATATTCACGAATCATTTAGTACCTATTAAAATTTGTTTCTCAAAATTGTGCAGTATTGCATTATATGATGCAACAATGTTCTAAAATGTTCTACATTATAGGCAAAGCACCTAGGAACACGTATAATTCGTTTTTAGAAATTGTGCAATATTGCATCACATGATGTAACAATGTTCTACATCCAGAAACACGTAATATTCGTTTTCGGGACATTGCACAATATTACATCATATGATGCAACAATGTTTTATGCGCAGAAACACGTGAAATTCGTTTTGGCGGAATTGCACAATATTGCATCATATGATGCAACAATGTTTTATGCGTAGAAAGGCGCGAAATTCGTTTTAGCGACATTGCACAATATTGCATCATGTGGTGCAACAATGTTTTATGCGTAGAAACACGCGAAATTCATTTTAGCGACATTGCACAATATTGCATCATGTGGTGCAACAGTGTTTTATGCGTAGAAACACGCGAAATTCGTTTTAGCGACATTGCACAATATTGCATCATGTGGTGCAACAATTTTCTTTCCAGAAAGTGCGCAGTATAAGGAAGTAATAAATTATTCTCATTTTCTCACAATAACCTTGAACGTGTTTTTAAATTAATTCATCTCGTACAATTCTTAAACTCCAGTAGCTATCGGATGCAACCTGATCCGTTAGACGAAAACAGGATGTCATATCAAAGTTCACATATATATCCCTACATATTTGAGCACTAAATGGTCTTGTTTTTCTCGCAATAACCTTGAAATGAATGTCTCATCTATATGGAAGTAATAAATCATTCTTATTTTCTCGCAATAACCTTGCACGTGTTTACTCGAATTCGGCTTGTACAATTCTTAAACTTCAGTAGCTATCGGAGTAAAAAGGAATTAGAGTGAGCGAGACACTAGCTTGTGGAAAACCGCCATTTGTTTTCCCCATGCGAGTACCTCGTTTACTCTAATTCTTTCACATTCGCACTTTTTAAGAAGCGAGAAAGACAGATAACCTACGTTCCGACGATCCTGAATAGGGTATATACAGTAAGGACAAGATTTTGGTAGTCATAGGGTTGTTCCGTGTATGAGAAATAGCCCCAGATGCAACCCGTAATGCACCCGAGTTTGGAAAAAGATATTTGCGCAAGAGCCATTTTTGAATTCTCGCATTTCATTGGTCGACCGCCATGATGAATTGACATAGGTGCAGTGATACCAGAGGATATGGTGGACCAAGTTGCAAACGAAATTTGAATTCCCGTATTTAATGTTGTTTATTCTTAAACAAATTCAAAAAACCAATAAGAGGATAATTAAATTTCTTAAATGCTGCGGAGGTATGAAATAAGAATTTATTTAACTCATTTAGAGCCGATCTCGTAAATTTTCACGATGAAAAGTATCTTGTTTTGTTTGCGAGGTTATGGTCTATGACAGTTTTCACAAAACAAAACAAATAAAGTTACACGTGCTCGCTGTCATAGTCTCGAGCTCTTATTAAATGCGAAAAATATGCAAAAAGTGCATAATTCGAGATAGAAAAGAAGTCGATTTTTCAAGATTCCGAGACATTTTCAATAGCTTTAAATAATTTGAAGGGATTTTCAAGATTCTACGGTACTTTTAAAACTTCTAAGGCATTCCAAGAGCTTTCACTTTCAAGTATTTTAGGGAATCTTGAAAGATTCCAAGGAATTTTTCCTTGATTCTTTTACAGGACTCAAATTTAAAGGAATTTGCGGGATTTTATAAGGTTTCTATAGATTTCAATGACTGTAAGGTTTTTTTGAAATCTCAAGGTATTTCAATCTATTTTTCAGGATTTCAGGAAATATCAAATTTCACGGAATTTCATTACATTTTAGTCGACTTTAAAGAATTTATTCAAGAGAAGTGAGTTATTTCGTAGGGTTTCAAAGATCTGAAGAGATTTGAAATTAGATTTTGGAATTTACCTAGAATTCTTATTAATTTATCCTGAATTCTTTGAAATTCTTTGGAATGATTTTTAATTTTTTTAATTCACTTAAATTCCTCTAAATTAACTTAATTTAATGTATTTTTTGACTTTTTAAAAGTTTTTATTTCATTCATCCTGATAATCAATTGATAAACTGATGAAATCATATGAAAATTATTTGCAATTATTTGTTTGGTAAAACCTTATAGTTTCTCATGAATTAACAATGTAGGTCAACTTTCAAAAAAGTAGTTACGAATTTTTACGAATAAAAGGTGAAGGACGAATGTTCAAAAATTGCATAAATTCTTAACCAAATAGTTGAATTTTTACGCTAAGATGATCAATTTTCAATCAAAAATAGAATAGTTCAATTTTTAGTAAAAAAATTTCATAAAGAAGACGA
>CAKNWW010342267.1:0-10368 GCA_932074435.1 Andricus kollari | reverse complement strand
TTGACGTTGCGGTTTGAAAGGGGAGAATGTGACAGGAATATAATTTTGACAATACATTTCCCGCAGACGTTAAGTCGAGGATCAATATCTTGGAAATCTCTAATGTTATTACTGCAATTCCTCTAGGACTCATTATTAAGTCAGTTTATAAAGTCAAAATTATCAATCATAATTAGTTTTAAATTTGAAGTTGTCGGTCGGAACGATATCCTACTTATCGACGCATTAAGCCGCCACAAACATGCATTAGTAGTCATGGGGTGGGAATGCGCCTTGAAGACAGATTTCATCACGAAACAAGCAGTAGAATTACTACTTACTTACTTATTTTCGACGACATTTGATGATTTCGACGATTGGATTTGATAAATGTAAGTAATTTTGTCTGGATAATATAAAATATAGTATGCTTTTGAGAACTATCTTCTCTTAATTTCATGGGTCCGCCCATCGAACCTCTCACTGTTTTGTCTCATGCTTATGTGAACTTAAAATGATTAATTTATTTTGAAATTTTGCCAGTTTCGAAAAACTGGCTGGCGCTCAACATGGTTAAAAGTTTTAAAATAATGAGCCTTGGCAGCTCCGACCCAGGCCGCGCCAAGTGAAGGGACGAATTTTGTCAATTGAATATGAAAGTACCCATTATTTAACTAACCAAAACTTCGGCAAAATTTATCCTGTCTCATTTGGCGCCCAACGTGGGACAATTGGGCTAATTTTTCTTATAAATCAGTGAGTAAAACAGTTCTAACCTAAAATTTAGCACGAGGGAAAGGCTTGGCGGAACGGCGTAGTGTGCGTGTGTGAGCCTAGAATGGTAGTGTGTGTATGAATCACGAATGAACCGGCAGCGAGGTGCTTCGTAAACACAGCAATTTCGACTCAAGGGTACGCTTGCTTATATTTCAAGGCCTTTGCAAGCTAAAATTTACTTTCTTTCAGGTTATCTTAAATAAAGTAAAACTGTTTGACTCTGTAGAACTGATTGCAATTGTATTTTGAAAAGTAATAACATATTTAAATTGGAATTTGCACATGGGAAATTAAAGATTTTTGAAATAAAATCTCGAGTGGAATGTCAAAGCAAAAAGAAAAAAGCATGTAAATCGGATTGTGGTATGTGTGAGTGTGAGCGTAGTATAGCCTAGTGATTATGCTACAGTTGTAGCAATTTATGTCTTGCAAGAGTCGTCGAATGAAATATTGTGTACTATGAAATTTGTGACATTTGAATGTTGGGGTTAGGTCAACATCATCTGACAATTGCTCTGGAACATAAAATTTTGAATTATATGAGGATGGCATCTCATATCTAGGCTTGCCAAAATAACTAAATATTGAATTTGGAGATTTGTAGGATTAGGTCAGGCAATTAGATCTTGCTCTGTTGTTTGACAGAAAATTTATTTTGTGAATTTTACGAGGATGGCGTCTCGTATTTAGGCTTGCCACTTGGTTGAATTGTGTAGATCTTGCCCTGACAATATCTCCCGATTTTGAATTTTGAATTATTATTGAAAATTTTGTGAATTTCACGAGGATGGCTTCTCTCGTTTAGGTGTGTCAGTTTGTTCGAATTGTTTAGGTCTTCCCTTGGCAGTTCCTACCAACTTTGAATTTTTAAATATTTTTAGAATGATTTTTATGAATTTCACGAGGATGGCATCTCGTGTTTAGGTGTGCCAGTTTCGTCAAACTTAATGGGGTTTGCTCTAATTTTCGACGAAATTTAAGATTCTGCATATTGAATGTCGGGTGTTTTCAAATTGTCAAGACCTTACTCTGACAGTCTGATAAAATTAATTTTTTTGAAATTGAGATATGAAATAATTTGTAATTGATTTTTGAAAGTAATTAAACTTACTGATTACTTTGAGACAAGCAATTGTGTCTTGCCATGGTTGTTGTCAAAATATTGAATTCAAGTCCTCAAATTGATAGGATCTTGGAGGTAAACATAGGAATTTCACCCGTAATGACTCAAATTAGATATTTGAAAATAAATACGGAATATCTTACAAAATTAAATTAAATTCAACTGAATGAATCAAATTGATTAGGTTACCACCTGACGGTTTCACGAAATTAAACTTTAGTTTCAGATATTCGAATTTTGAGTTTGAAAATTATGTTTACACTATGCTTCGCAATTAATATTTTGCCATGATTGTTTGACTGGTAATAAACCTTAAATTCGAATGATTGATGAAATTTGAAAATCGAAGAAATTTGTGATAAATAGATTTGAACGTGTTTTGATAAATTGGACTGATTTGAGATTGCTTTGGCTCAACGTTGTCTGCTTCCAGTTGTTTCAATCAAACTCATAATGTTTGTAACACCCCCTGGTACAATATCAGATAAATCTCGGCAGATAAGAAATAAAATTCGCGTGAATTTGTCGGAAAACACCGTTTCCGACAATAACATAGAAAAATCACTGAATCAAACTTTCAGTGGAGAAATGCCAGGAAATAATCCAGAGAATAACGGGTTGGTCCCGCAAGCTCAGGCCTTAAATGATCCTGGGGTTGCGAATCAACAAAAGAGAAATCCTCCTTTAGGTTTAGGAAGGGGAAGGGGAAGAGGCTCTAGAATCCCCACTCCGACACAACAAGTGGGGTTTCCTCAAACAAGTAGAGACCTTAGATTCGACATGTTTAGACGCAAGTTGAAAACTGTTTGTTCACAATTCGACGATACAGTCGCAGTAATGAAACAGTCAATTGAGGGCCTGACATTGTCAAATAAAAATCAAAGCTTCAGACCGCCCCCTCCAAACGCCCCTAGTACATACAGGGCCGAAAGGGGAGAAAATTTACGGGACCAAGTTGGCGATTTCAACTTTCCAGATTATCCCTTGGATAATAGACAAAATCAACGCCATCAAAGTCACAGTTTAGAACCTGTGAATTATTCGTCGAGTTTGGGGGCTTTCGCGCAATACGAGATTGGTCCCAATAGATCTGGTACTTCGGTACTCAGACCAAAACCGAATTCGTTGCGCGAAAAAGACGAAAGGGGTTCAGTGGAGAGGGAGTTACGTCACGTACGGTTCAAAGAAGAAGAAAATACGAACCGAGCGAGACAAACATATACTAACTCTCAAGCTCCTCGGCCAGAATTCGACAACGATGATTTACAAAATGCTTACTCAAAAGATTTTGGACCAGGAGTTGATAAAACAATTCCACGGGTTATTCGAGTCTTGATGAGTGAGTTATCACGTGATGGTCGTTTGGTCGAGAAAGAAACTCTCATGACTGAAAGTCAATACCAAGAGTTCTTGCAAAATTCCCAGGCTGGACGAAATAGGGATCACAGTTTGAGTCGTATTTCTGACTCTCTCAGACGTCCGTAGTTGGGTCAAGGCCTAAATTCTCCGTCTAGACGAAGGACAGGCTCGCTGTTTTCTTGGCGGGAGGACGACTCGAGTGATAGCGACGGTTCCTCTCGATATCGCTCCTCGAGTAATTCACGACCATGCCGAAATCCACCATTGACAAATAGATCTGGTAGGAGTTCCGCTAGCTACGATAGCAACGATATTGCTATGAAAATAGGTCGAATTGTCAGCTCGTGGAAATGAACTTTCCCTAAAACTGAGAAGAACTCAGAACAGTTCTTACTGATTCTTGAAGATTACCTCAGTATGAGCGGAATACATAAAGATTTTGTTGTTCTCCGTTTGTCGAAAATTTTCGAAGGACCATGCAGGTCATGGTATCTTGTAAATAAAAACTCATGGAACTCGTGGAAGGACTATTCTCGCGCTTTCCGACACGAGTGGGGGGTGAAGAAAGACGGTGTCGACCTCTTGCTTGAGGTTCATAATTTAAAATTAGAAAAGAATGAATCCCTCACAGAGTTTGCGTGTCGCGCTCGACTCATTTTTGAGCGAACGTAATACCCACCTGAGTTCAAGGAACAATTAAAACAAATTTTGACCAAGTTTAACCCGCGAATGACTTTCGAAATCTTAAATTTATCATTGCGAAATTATACCGATTTCCTACATTACGTGAATGAACGTAGTTATCTCTATCAAAGAACGATGGAAACATAAAGATTTCGCTCTAGGTCTGATCGAACTGAGTTGAATTACGCCCCGAGTCAATTCGACTTACTGACAAATTCGATGACGAACTTGAAGTGGAATCAGGCGAAGAAGATTCTAGTGGCGAAGAGGCCAGTAAGTTGAATGCTTTTCGACCCAAGAAAGCTCTGAGTCCCAAAAAGAATTCGAAATCTTTAGTGCGTTAAAGATTGGACAATAACCTAGAATGTTTTGAATCTAAGTCAACTAAATTTTCAGTTGACAATAAAAATAATGTTTCAAAAACAAACTCCGGTAAACAAACCAAACTAGAAGCCCAAAGTTTACATATGAAAATCAAAAGTGTACTGTCTCATTTGTGGTGAAACAGGACACACTGCACGTTTCTGCACGGCAGAATCAAAGCTGGTTTGTTGTCTTTGTCGTGAGGTAGGACATACGAACGTAGACTGCCCTAAGAAACAGAGAAACTCCAAGAGCCTTCAGTAGCTCCACCTCAGGTTTCTGAACAAAAGGGTATAATGGAGGATCTTCAAGGGCCTTCAACATCAAGGGATATCGTGAAAAGTGAAAAGATTATCAATACTGATCAATCCAAAAATTTGGATAGTTTAATATTGGTGTTTGAAAATAAATTAGTAAACAAGTCCTTTGATAAAGTAGAATTGCAGATCATTGACGAAAACCCTAGTGAATCTGAATACGACACATACGATGAAGTAGAGTCCTTAACACAAACGGACAGACTTGAACCAACTGCTAATTTATCAACTTTGACAGACCACAGTTCAGATAGTGATTCCATTCCTGAAAATAAAATTGAAAAGAATTCTTTCAGGATTTGGACTCCATCTCGATTCCCTTCTCAAATTATCCACAGACTCGCCCAATGAAGAATATATCGTGAAAGCGGCCCACTAAAAGAACCGACAAAAACAATAACATATCAGTAAAAATTAATATTTTCGGAGAAAAAATTCATGGTATAATTGACAGTGGAAGCGGGAGGTCGTTCTTGAGTAAATCAAATTACCGGCGAGTCAAACACCTGCAGATTCAGGACCTGACGGCTGATTTGACATCTCAGTCAGGCGTTTGCCTCGGGGATGGGTCAGTTGTCAAGGGACTTGGTGGCGTGGGTTTCGTGATCGATATAGGTGACGTATGCGGACCTCAATGGTTCTGTATCTTACCAGAGCTATCAGATGATATAATACTTGGAATGGATTTCTGGTTGAAATTCAAGGTGTTGGTGAATCCGTTTTCACATACTTCGACCCTGAGTGGTAGTAAAATTGTCTATCCACTATCACATAGCATTAAAAGTGCGAGTAAGTTACAAACACTGTCGGTTGACGAAGCTCGACGTCTGAAAAAATGTTTGGATGTCGAATTCGAAAAATTTGACAAGGAGTCAACTGGTGAAACAACTCTGATAAAACATGTCATTGAGTTGGACGATCCATTACCTCATCGCCAGAAACCGTATCGTCGAAGTGAGGTTATTCGGAGATTTATTGACGAAGAAACTGACCGACTATTGGAAAAGGGGTATATTACGGGTATATTAGGGGTATATTATATGGTGGACTTCGATTTTGTATTAATTACCAGCCACTTAATCGGAAAACCAAAAAGCCGGCTTACCCTTTGCACAATATGAAGTCGATCTTGTCTCAATTACATCAAGCCAAAATAATTTAGACTTTGGACATGAGTGAAGCTTTTCACCAAATTCCCATGGATGAAGAATCTAGAAAATATACGGCATTCGTAGTTGAAGGTAAAGGACTGTTGGAATGGAGCAGAATGCCTTACGGTTTAACGGGAGCACCTTCAACTTTACAAAAATTGATTGACTCCTTGAAAAGACGTTGCCAAGACTTGATTTCTGAACGAAAACTACCAAACAAATGGGTCCATCAGATTTTCACGTATCTTGATGACTAGATAATAGTCAGTGAGGATCTTGAGGAACACATCGCAATTTTGTCACTGGTGTTTGAAGTTTTCAGAGAAGCGAAATTAATCTTGAACCGCGAAGAAAGTAGCTTCGCCTGCAGGGAGGTCAAGTTTCTCGGGTATCTCGTCGATGAATTTGGAATGAGACCAAATCCCGAGAAAATTAAACCAATTATTGACTTTCAAGTTCCCAAGGATAAGACACAATTACGTCAGTTCAATGGTCTTGTCAATTGGTACCACAGACATTTAAAAAATGTTGCCAGAATTCAGGGTCCTTTGAACAATTTGACAAGTCCAAAAGTTCCTTGGAAATGGACAGAAGTCGAACAGAAATCGTTCGACGAAGTGAAGGAGGCCTTAACAAACGCCCCTCGGTTGTTTGTTCCTATTCCAGGGCAGCCTTTACTTTTATACACTGATGCCAGTAATTTTTGATTGGGCGCAATTCTTGTCCAGAAGGCTCCTGAAACAGGTACTGAGAATTTAATCGAAGTTTTGAGTCGTCCTTTAAGAGGTGCAGACTGTACTATACAACCACCGAGAAGGAATGCTTGGCGGTAGTTTGGTCTGTCGAGAAATTGAGATGTTACCTGGAAGGTATGCCTTTCAAGCTCGCAACTGATCACTCGGCACTGCAATGGTTACATGGATTGAAAAATCCTATAGGTGGACTAGCAATGTGGGCTATCTATCTATACCAGCACGATATCACCGTCGAACACAGACGAGGTACAACTAACGAAGCGCCTGACGCGCTTTCTCGCATGTTCGATGTTGATGTGGATCCTCTTAGGTGGAAAAAAGCTATCGAAGGGGCTGTACAGGGTCGAATTCAATTAAATACGATCTGTGATCAGGACTGGTATGAAGCAAAGTTCGACCTGGTCAAAATCAGCCAGATAGATTTTCTGAATGGAGAATCGAAAATGACGAATTATTGTTTTACAAAGAGTGCCTGGCCTCACCGTTTTACAACATGACACTCGACGAAATTATGAAAGATCGGCCCGAACTCTCCGGCGGTCAGAAGGTTTCTATCATCATCCCGACGAAATACAAGAAACCCACTAAATAAATTCTTGTCTAAATTTCGTCGATTTTCTTTTGTCAAAATTTTATTTTTTTTTGCCTTTAATTATTATTTTTATCAATTCTACATTGGTGTTCATTTGACCATATTAGTTTATCTTTTGTCATTTTACGATTATTCGAGATATTATGTTTCATTTAGACAGCCCGAGTTATCCCTCGTCAGGTTGATATTGCGTCACTTTAAAAATAGGTTTTGTATTCCTTGCGTTCGAAGTTCCGATGTACTTTCGACAGCTAGTCAAAACCATTTCGACAAAAGTCGACCTATTTGATAATGAAAGGCGTTCAGCAATATAAGAACTGCTAAGAGAGTGCCCAAAACATATTATATTGTTTGTGACAATTTTAACCTAATAAAATTGACAGTCATTTTCTAATTCAAGTCTAACTTTAATTTCAGTATTCCAGATGGAATTGCCATTTCTACAAGTATTTTTGAGTATACGTGTACATTAATCATAATTGCTTTTTCAGTACAGTGCCAATTATATTCTCGCCTTGACGTTGCGGTTTGAAAGGGGAGAATGTGACAGGAATATAATTTTGACAATACATTTCCCGCAGACGTTAAGTCGAGGATCAATATCTTGGAAATCTCTAATGTTATTACTGCAATTCCTCTAGGACTCATTATTAAGTCAGTTTATAAAGTCAAAATTATCAATCATAATTAGTTTTAAATTTGAAGTTGTCGGTCGGAACGATATCCTACTTATCGACGCATTAAGCCGCCACAAACATGCATTAGTAGTCATGGGGTGGGAATGCGCCTTGAAGACAGATTTCATCACGAAACAAGCAGTAGAATTACTACTTACTTACTTATTTTCGACGACATTTGATGATTTCGACGATTGGATTTGATAAATGTAAGTAATTTTGTCTGGATAATATAAAATATAGTATGCTTTTGGGAACTCTCTTCTCTTAATTTTATGGGTCCGCCCATCGAACCTCTCACTGTTTTGTCTCATGCTTATGTGGATGACGAAAGTCATCCACTTAGTTTCAATATTGCTAATGCACAAAAATTCAAGACTTAAACATTCTGAACTTTTTTGTATCTGTTATTTCACCTGTTGATTCGAAACCAATCAACGATAAAATTATAAAAGATAGCTGTCATATTTCGAGCCACAGGAGGTTAAATTATGGGCATGAATAATAAAGATGCATTATAACATTATTGGAGCAAAATCAACTGATATAGATTGTAACTATGTAGTAATTGTTGGGTGGTTCAAATATAATGTAAACATTTTTTGCGGAAGGCGTATCCTACGGATTGTATACTGCTACTTATAGGGGTGGAATTCAGGTGAAATCTTACCTGAAATTCCACATCAGCTAAAAAAATTAGTTTTAAATTTAGCCGTCACTTTAAGTCCTACAATCAAACAACCGTAAAATAATTTTTTATTATAATGAAAGATTGATGGATCTTACGTTGAAAATATTATTTCAAAGAAATAAAGGGAGAGGCGCAGTTAATAGCTTACGTAAAACTTAAACGAACCCAAACGTACTTGAATATGAAGTTGAACTTTCGTAAAAATTGCATGATATAATTTATTTGAACTAAAGCCACAATGGGACAGGAGCTCATCAAAATTGGCCAAAACTAAAAAAACTATCCATGAGGAATGAAACTCATTTTCTAGTTGTTTTTTGGGTCGCTGATTCCAAATCCGTTATTAAAACTTACAAATTAAAAATGGCGGATCCAATATGGCAACGAAATTTTTCGAAAATTAATTGTTTTTTATAAAACTCATCTTCTAGTAGACTTTTTGGTCTCTGATTCCAAATCCACCATCAGTACTTCGAAATTCAAAATAGTGGATCCGATATGGCGACAACATATATTGAAAATTATTTATTTTTCATGAAACTCATTTATTAGTTGATTTTTGGGTCGCTGATTTTAAATCCATCTTCAAAACTTGATAATTTAAAATAACGGATTCCATATGACGATCGAAATTTGTATAAATTATTATTTTTAAATAAAATTCGTTTTCGGGGTGCTTTTTGATGTGAGTCCCCTAGCCTCTCACAATTAAGCTCCTATAAGGAAAGAAATAAAAAGAATTTGAAGAGAACTAAACTGAACTAAACTAAACTGAACTAAACTGAACTGAAGGTAACTCAACTGAACGAAACTGAACAGTATTAAATTTGGGGCTCGGCTTATTGTAAAACTTACAACAAGAAAAGTAAACAAATTTCTTGAATATCATATATACATAACACACTAATCTACTTAAAATTACTTCGGCTTATTACGTGTACTGAGACTACGTTTTGCGCGGAAATAATGTTGAATAATTAGTTATCTACTTATCTTCAAGTTCATCTTCTGAAGATATGTCTTCTTCATCTAGAAGAGAATAAACTTCTGAGAGACCAGTTAAGTCTTCTCCAGATTCTTCACTGTCAGTTTCAACATCTGCATCTGTTTCATCACACGACGTGGTATAATCTTTGGGAACGGCAAGCAAATTGCGCACTTCTGGAGGTAATTGTGTGTGCTTTCTTTTCTGAAGCCGTGCTTTGAGACTAAAGGAAGAAATTTTCGGGTCAGATGTGTCCATCGTCCTA
Source organism: Andricus kollari (assembly GCA_932074435.1). Classification (NCBI taxonomy): domain Eukaryota; kingdom Metazoa; phylum Arthropoda; class Insecta; order Hymenoptera; family Cynipidae; genus Andricus; species Andricus kollari. The sequence goes on along the minus strand of CAKNWW010342267.1, from coordinate 650 downwards.
TGAAACAAATCGTAAAGATTTGTATACCGACTGTTTTGTTCTGCTGTGGTCATATCTGTATTTCTTGTAATGTTTATTCCGCGCTTCAGAGGCTTCTTCTCCAAGTATACCTACAGGCAATAAACTATTTTTGACAATATCTGCGCCATGGATAAGAATCTTGTGAACCGATTGAGGCATGGGGTACCAAGAGTAGTTTTTTATGTATAGTTCAGCAGTAGATTTGCATAGTTTGTCAAAAAGGAGATGGTCTATGGGAAGTTGAATGGATAACGCTATTAAGATGTTCTTGAAGTTAAAAAGCATCTGATGATCTAGTCCCAAACATTCACTCAGCAATTCAGGATGCTCGAAACCTCGGCGAGCAGTATTGCCATCATTAGTGGTTCCGCTTCCACCCGCTTTAGGTCTATCCACTTTGAGTCCTAATTTTTCCCAAAGAATTCTTTGGATTTCACTCTTTCTTTTTGCGAACATTGTCTTTTGCACCTTGCTTCTCATTTTCTATTCTTTCACATCTAATATGTAAGAGATATGCAAGCAGGTTACAAAAAAACGTATCCACGCATGCAGAGGACTCACTCCATATAGAAGTGACTTCGGATTTGGAAAGAAGATTTCAGACTGTATATTAGATATTTTATTAAAAT
>CAKNWW010342263.1:0-11138 GCA_932074435.1 Andricus kollari | reverse complement strand
CAGAAGGAAGGGGTACCAGGCTCACCCGCAGGTCAATAGCTGGGAGGAAAAAGGTAGGTACATCGTTATCCCTTCCTTCTGAGGTCCCTCTTGTTGTAAAAAAAATTTTTTTTTTCTAACGCTTTTTATACGGTGGCTATCCTCATTAAAATCCGAAATATGCGTTTAGGTTTATTTCGCGAAATATTGATCTAATTTCATTTTTTCAAATTTTACTTCAATCACGTTACAAAACTGCACATCTTAAGCCATAAATCGACTTCCAATCTTTATTCCTTTCCGAGATTATATGTTTGTGGAAAACGGTCTGTAATTAGTAAACAAATGCATATTTCTTAGGGAAGCCTCGAAAGTCGAAGCTTAAAAAAAGTGCATCAAAAACCTTGTTTTTTGGCACCTTCAATTCGGGAGACCTTAAGCTTTCACGTTTACCTGGCCAAAATTTTCTGCGATTTTTTTTGAACGAGCTGCAAGCGTTCAAAGTGAGGGTCGCGTATTTTTGACGCCGACTTTAGCTTCGAGTTCTCGAAGATGTTCGAGTTCTCGAACTCATTCGAGTTCTCGAAGACACTCGAGTGCTCGAAAAGTTTCGAGCTTTCTAGAAAGCTCGATCTCGACTCGGCTCGACTCGAACCTGATCGAGCTCAACTCGTCTCGACTCGAAAGCGAATAAGCTCGACTCGACTCGTTAGAACTTCGAGTTTCGAGTTTTTTGCACACCCCTAATAACAAGCATTAAACAATTATTTTCATTAAAAGCATGGGCGTTTTCGGGGCTGTAGGAGAGTATAATTCCAACAAGACATAAACCCCCACTCTAAGCGCGGGTAATGCGGCGCGCCGGGTAGGTTAAAAATCTATCTCGAACATCGTTTTATGTACCTAGCGTACATCACATGTGTACACAAGCGATTCATATTGGATTATTTCGTTATAAGCCCGAGCTTAGAGGTATGTAAAACATTAAAATCGATCAATTACATAACCTTAAAATAAATAACATGTAATTAGGAATATTTATTTGCTGAAACAGAAAAAGTCAAGTTAGATGAAAACGTAGCTGCCGTGAATTGAACCCGGGTTTCCAACGCAGCAATCAGCTTCTCTCTGCTATCTGGTATTCTGGATGCTAAAGTAAGAGGCACTAAACGTCCTTTGGTATCATACAAGCAAGCTTCGGTTCGGTGCTGCCCGAACGTTATTGAGTGTGGGGCATCCAGGAATGGTTACTGGACTGCTGCGAACTCAGTATATATATAGTATATACTTCCATTATTGATGCTAGAAAGTATAGTAATTTATAGTTTCTATTCTTTTTTGAGAAAACTCACTTTTTAGGAGAGACTTTAGTTTTTCATTTGTGCATAGGTTGACGCACTTAAATTGTAGGTGGTAACGTAGAAAGTGTATACAATAACTTTAAAGTATTAATAGATAAGGTTCTATGCAGGAGAGATACAAATTTTTAATGATTAGTGTGTAGTTTCACAATCCTTCCTGTGTCTTCTGCATTGATTCCTGAAATTTGGTAATCATTAAAAAATTTGTGTACTGAATATCGATCTCTTCAATCTCATTTTTCTCAGTATTGCTATTGTCTTATTGCAAAAATAAATATTTTACTATGAAATTTTACAACCAAAAGTTTCTCCGAGTACCTTTCCAAAGAGTCTTTAGATTGAAAAAGTCAAAATTCGAGGTACGCCATTGGCTTCGCACTGATTATCTGTGTCTCTCCTTTACTTTATACTTCTCTGACCCATCCCACGCTTCAACTTTCTCTTTGCCTCGTCTCTGCAAATATAGAACAGCCACAGGAAGTATCTAGTGTTAATTATGCATATCATGGATGCCTGCTTCCCTTTATGAAAACCATCCTAAAGTAGAATCCAATTGGTTGAAGGAAGAAGAGTAGGGATAAATCGAAGTACTGGTAAGGTGCTACACAGAAAACCGAGGTGCTTTACTGCACAAAATTATAACAAATATACATTATGATTCGAATTGTCTGAAGATACTGTTTTATTTTAAAATGTTATCGGCTTATGATAAAAAGCTTGTAGTGTTAAAAAACATGTGGTTAGGAGTACATTCCTATATTTTCTGCTTAAAATAATTATACCAAAAAACAGAAATAAGAAACGAAGAAATTTCTAATCAAATCGCAAAATAAAGATGAAAAAACAAAGTGGAATTGAAAATTATTAAAGGAGCCTTTTTGTACTACAATTCCGGAAATTAGGTAGTTGCATACGAGTGTAAAGTTTGCAGTACGAGCCAGAGGCAAATCAAAGGGGAGTTGTCGGCGAGCCAGAAACGATCCAAAGATGAATCGATGATATGTACTGTCACAGCCTGTGACCGCTATATGTACATAATATTTACTTATTTATAATAATAATCACTTATTAATATCAATTATATAAAATATTCAGAACCTATAATTTATCTGTTTTAATTTTTTCTGGTATCTTAGAATATTAATGTAGTGAAGGCCTTTTCCGGTTTTTGATGTTTTTATTTAAATATTGCCCACATTTTCGACTCGGATCCGAGTCCTTTTCAAGGCGTAGTTCTGAAGAGGATACAATATATCGTGAAATATTAAAAAAAAATAGTTTTGACTAAAAATAGAGTTAAAGCAATAATAATATCCGATAATTTATCATTACCATAAGAGCATTCTTCGAATTAATTATCTGAACAACACTTATCAAATACTGAAGGGTGATCCACAAATATCACTTTATATATATTCGAAAACTGCGCTATTTATGAATTAATCTTTATATCTTTTAATATTAGTCACGAGATCAATTATTATCAATTATTAATGTTATAAACATTTACTAAATTATATTATGAATGATATTATAAATTTTATGTAAAATTCTAAGAAGTATCAAGTCACAAAAATGTGAATGTGCGGTCACTGACGTCATAACCAATCAGAAGATCAGAAACCCCACGAAAAAACACGCGAGACCCATCTACTATGACCCAATTGGTGAAAAGGCCATAAACCTCATAATAGTATGAGGTCGCCGACCACCCCTCCAGAAAATGTATCGCAAACACCGGCACGTGGCCTCCCAACTAAAGTTTTTTCCTTTTTTTAAAGGGCGGACACCAAGTCGAAGTTTCTTGCAAGTTCTGGCAGTTGCATGCTACGCAAATCTATTTCAAACTGTTAAATGAAATAATTGAAACAAGTCTTACACATTTCACATTTGTAGAATTGGTCATAATAAATTAAAACTATATATACCTTAAACTATTTTCCGATCTAAATGATTCGATTGTCTCATCCTGTGGTGTTTGCTTTTTCCTCAATCCCTGTTTCCTATTTTTTAAATAAAATTTAGAATAAAAAGAATCTACTCGCTGTGCGGGAACATTCTCATCGCGCCGCGGCTCGCACAATTTTGCACAGGACTTTTAAAATTACAGGTCAATCTGAAATTTAGTGAATGTGAATTCTCTTTTGTTAAGCTCCTTCGGCTTCAACGAACATATTCTCATCACGCGTCTCGTGAGAAAAAAAGGTCAAAAGTATATTTTTAGAATAGTATATGTTAGTATTAGTATATATTAGATTGAATTTTTGCTAACAATTTTGCTATTAAACATTTGATTGTATCTTGTGTATTTTTTCCAAAATATTAATTTGTTTATTTGTAATGTTATTTTTCACGATTAAAGCAAAAGCTGCGCGTCTTATCAAAAAATATTTTATAAGAAATTTGTCGATCTTTTTTTGATGAACAACTTTTATCTATCCATTTATTCTCATCTTATGTCGCTTTTCCAGAAATTTAATTTTTAATTAATTTTTTTACGTTTAAAACAAAAACTACACGCCCCATAAAAAATGATTGAGAACAAATTTGTAGACCACTTATGGGTGAACAAATTTTGTTGATTTATTTTTGTCTAATCTTGTGTTGGTTTTCAAAAAACTTAATTTTTAAAATGTTTAATAATATTTTTTACGATTAAAATAAAAAATTCGCACGCCATCAACGAATGATTCAGAACAAATATGTAGATCTCTTTCAAGTGAACAAGTTTTGTCTAACAAGTTTTTTTAAATCTTGTGTCAGTTTTCCAAAAACTTCATTAACAAAATTTGTAATGTTATTTTTCACGGTTATAGCTAAAACCACGAGTCATATAAAAAAATTATTCACCACGAATTTGTAGATCTTTTTTAGGTGCATAATTTTCGTCCATTCATTTTTTTTGTATCTTGCATAGTTTGACCGCTTGAAAGTTTCCAAAAATGGTCTCAAAAATTTACCTTAAACAACTGTGCCAAAGCTCAATCCAACGTGATCATTTTCTCTAAAGTTATCGTGCCTACAGGATACAGATGTACATACATCCATCCATAAATACGTACAGCAGACAAACGTACACACATTCGCAAAAATCGTTTTTCTGACTCAGGGGGTTCGAAACGTGGAGATTTGATGAGAACAGACTAAGTCAAATTTTACACCGAGAAAAAAATATTCTTCGTTTAAGGGGATTCCTCTTATTTTGATGAAATTTTTCCTCTACAATATGGTATGAAAAGTATTCCTCTTAATTTGAGAGGACTGTTTTCTCTTGAAGAGGATTATTCTCAAATCAAGAGGATCCTCTATAAAAGGAAGAGGACAAATCCTCTCAATTGGAGAGGATCATCTAATACGTTTTAAATGCAATCCTCTCATTTGGAGAATATTTCATCTTCTTCTAAATATGATTAGAGCCCGTAAAAATTTGCTAGATTCGTATAGACTACGTTATTTTATTGTTTATTTATTAGGCGAAAATTTGCGATATTCTATTAAAATTCGCCGTGACGAAACGTTTTTTTTTTAACTTACTGACTCTAAATGTTCTAACAAAACCGCCAAATCACCAACCAGTTCTATAATGTTGGTTAATAGGAGTGGTATTTTTGCCATTCTTTTTAATTTTTCGATACTTAATACATTGTTCTCTGAAAACGAAGAAGAACAAACATAAAAGAGAAATACATGCGAGTTTTGTGTACGGGAATAGAGGAAAGGAGATAATAGCAATGAAGAAATCATACAATTTGTACACCACGTGCAGAGAGAAATGCACAAACTAAAAATTTTCTTACTTTCGAACGACTGCACATACATGCTGAGGTCCAAATTTTTTAACAGCCAAATCAGCTCTTTATTTATTATTTAAATGTTATAAATCACTGCATCCTTAAAAAGTCAACGGTTCACTTAAAACTGACCGACACTAAACAAGTTAGGTTATTACGCTTGATTGACTCCGCATGCGCAAGTTCTGATCTGAGATTAATTCCTCTACAAATTAGAGGATTATACTCAATCCTAGAGGAAAATTCAAAAGTCTTCCTTTTGCCATCTCTCCTCTCAAAAAAAGTGGGGAATCCTCTAATCTCTAGAGGAATATTCTCCTTTTGAGAGGAAAATGTGAGAGGATTGAAGAAGAGGAATTTTCCTCTCAAATTAAGAATATTTTTTTCTCGGTGTACATAAAACCAATACCTTCTCATTAGGATGAGAATGTAAAAAGAGGAATTAGCGTAAGTTTTGATTTAATTATTTTATAAAAATATAAGTGCGTGTCATCCGAGACATAAAAGTTCTGTAAACTGCACAAGACTTATTATGTTGCGTACAATTTTTATGAAACTAATGCAGACAATTTTCGGTTCGAAAAACAATAAAAACCAACTTCACGGGAATTTATGGTCAAATGTATGGTAAAATTACTATACATAAATGAAAATTTCTGACAATTTAAAAAAATGTTGAATACCATAATTAAAGGAAGTGTTGATAATTTTTGAAATTTTTGAAATCGCCGGTAAGTTGTTAAATTAGCTGCAAAACCCGGAAATGTCAAATGATCTAAAGAATTTAATCTATTATTAGTAAGTTTTATGAAAATTCTGGTATCCGTTTTTGTATGTGTTGCAAGAAAAATCCTAAAATAATGTTTGAAAAATTAAAGAAACTTAAGAGATTATCGAAATTGAAAATTTTGGTCCTTTTTTTAACTTTCACATTATTTGTGATTTTAATTATATGAAGATGTATACTTTTTCAAATAATTCATAATAAAACGCAGTTTTTGCGAAATATTTTTTGAAACGACATTTCAAAACTTTGTGGAATTTTCAAAGACAAATTTTTAAACTGAATTTTCGAAAAAAAATTAATTTTGTTTTTTTATATCTAGCTTACAATATTCGCTAAAAGCCCTGTGAATATAAGAATGGGATCTCTCTTAGTTTTCGAGAAATGTTTAAGGACGTACGCCGTAGCATGGCGTGCCCAGTAGGGTGGTCCAAAAATTCAACTTTCGATTTTTGGTTATCGATCCCCCACCCCCGTTTGTTCGTTTTCCGGACAAAAAATCCGTAATTTTTTTCTCTCTTTTTTTCAAGGTTAATCTATGCTCCTGGGCTTTTGAAATTAACATGGTGTTTAAAATGAGAAATGCTCGGTTTTCAAAAAAAGGAGTTCTCATTATAAACTTTTTGTGAATTAAAGTATAGTCACCTTTTAAAGAATTTTCAGTGAATAATTTCCACCCAATAACTTTAATTTTTTACCCTCCTCCTCAATAGCCTTCTATTATCCGCGGAAAATATAAACAAATACAAAATAGCAGTTAGTATTTTTCGAATAATTTTAAAAAAGTTTAAACAATTATTATTTTTAAAAAATTGTTTCTCGCAGTGAATCGTGAAAAGTTATTATCTCTCGTAATAAATTATATATAGAGGATAAATGGCAAGAGTAGTACTTCTTGTTTAACATATTTGGTAATTATTTAAACAATTTTCATTTTTCTAACAAGTCTTTCTCCTTAAAATCGTACAAAGTTATCATTTTCTAGAACTGATGACACAATTAACGATTTTTCAAAGTAATGTATTTTTCAAGGATATTTGTTAATTATTCAAACAATTTTTACTTGTTTAAACAATTTTCTTCCCGGCTAATTATTGAAAATGATTCTTTTCTGCTATCATTGACACAATTAACGAATATTAAGAGTAGTATTGGTTTGTTTAAAATTATTCGCAAATATTCAAACAATGAACAATCACTCACGAGCGCCTTTACATATGAAAGGTGAAGAAAAGTCTAGTTTCTTAGAATCTCTTTCATTATGTCGCTTATTATTTAGTATTTCCTTATGTTAGAATGTATCCCCTGTACTATTTAAATATTTAAATTCAATTGCTCTTAGAAAAGGCTAGTCCTTTTTTAATTAAAATTACTTCTCCGTTCTGTTTCGTTTATATACTTCAGGAAAAATCTACATGCAAATTATGTTCAATTCACAGATTTCAATAATCTACGGGAGTGATTAAAAAAAAGGACTATAATTTACTTTGAGCAATTGAATTTTGTTGTTTAAGCAAAATATTATTGTTTAAATAATATATGGTGCAAGTGAATGATTATTAATTATTTAAATAATCGTCAAATATCTTAAATAAAAAAATATTAGCATTAACATTCGTTAATTGTGTTATTGATTGCAGAAAAGAATAACTTTTCACGATTTACAGGGGAAAAAAATGTTTAAACAAATGAAAATTATTTAGATAATTACCAAGTATCCTTAAAAAATATATTACTCTTAACATTCGTTAATTATATCATTAATTTCAGAAAATAATAACTTTTCGCGTTTTACATGGGAGAAAATTGTGCATAGAAATGAAAATTGTCTAAATAAATACCAAATATCCTTAAAAAATATACTAATTTCCGCATTCGTCAATTGTGTCATTAATTCCAAAGAATAATAACTTTTTACGATTTTAAGGAGAAAAAATTGTTAAAACAAATAAAATTGCTTAAATAATTACAAAATATGTTGAACGAGAAGTATTTCTCTTGATATTCATCAACTTTATATAATTTATCCCGAAAGCTAATAAGTTCACGACTCACGGGAGAAATAAAACGGTTTAAGATCATTAAAATTGTTTAATCAATTAAAAATTATTTTTAAAATACTTGAAAACTCGCCACTTATGGTTGAAAATCAATTCATGTTGAAAAAATCCGAAAAATACCGTTTTTAGTATGAGTTTGATAGTCATAATTCCTTAAGAGGTCACTATACTATAATTTAGAAAATGTTTATAATAAGTACTTCTTTTTTCCACTTTTTCGAAAATCGAGCTTTTCTCATTTACAAGCCATGTTAATTTCAAACGCTCAGGGGAACGAGTTGACGTAAAAAAAAGAAAACAATTACGAATTTTCTTTTTTATGAAAATCGAAAAAATTGGAGGAAATGGGGAGGGGTGGGGGGTGATCAACAAAACTCGAAAGTCTAATTTTTACAGGTTTACCCTAGTGCCCAGCACTCGGAAGTCTGAAGTCTGAAGTTCGTGCATACGAGTATAATATTTGTCTATTGTTTACATGGTTTTTCAATTTTATATTCGAAGGTCTTTAAGAGCAAATTGTTGGCTATCAGCAACAAGAATTTAAAGAAAATCGAAACTGGATTTTTTTATAAAATTCAGTCTAAAAATTTCTTTTTGTAAAATCCAAACAGTTTTTAAATTTTGTTTTCAAAATATATTTCTTCTAAACAACGTCTTTTTATGAATAATTTTAAAAAACTACATCTTAATATCAATAAAATCACCAAAGTTATGAAAACTAGAAAAGGACTAAACTTTTCAATTTTGAATGTCTCATAAGTTTTCCGAGTTTTTCCAACATTATTTTTGGGTTTTCCTGTCAACACCTAAGAGAACGGATACTAGAATTTTCATCAAAATTACTAACAAAAGATGAAATTTTTCAGATGATTTGTCATGGAATTGCACACTAAATGCGAGACGCGTAATGTCTTGCCTAGCCTATCTTTGTGCTGATTTAATTTGTTCGTTTGTTGGTCTTATGATCAGCCGTTGGTTTTGTTTTACGGCTTGCGTCCCTCAATGTTCTCGCTGCATCATACACACTACAACTGACAGTCCAGAAGTTGGATTCTATTATATTGGATGCCTGCCCACGGTTGTTCTCATTGTCGCCTCTCATTGTCTGTTGCCGGTTTGTTCAGACTGCGGTAGAGAAGGCGGCTCCGCTTATATAACCCAGTTTTCAGAGTTCCTCGGCACGTTTACGTAGAATTTGATGCAAAAAGAGCGTGAGCTCTGAGCGTTTCTTGCACCACAGAGCATGCAGTCGCGCCATGTAACATTCTCGTTTAGGGTTCATACTGGTATCGTAGTACTCCAGCAGGTCATCCCTGAGTCGATCCGTCGACTCAAAAGTATTGAAATTTTCTGATCCATCGCGTTGTTTCTGTCTAGATTGGCTCCCCCAAGTCGAGGGTAGTCGGCATTACTCTCTGACTCATTTTTGGGAGCCCTGCCGGTTCGATTGTTCTGAGCCGCTCGTAGAACTATGTTTGGTGTTACCATTGCTGTTCCCACAAGCAGATAGGCAAAAGGGATCGTCCATCCTTGTAGAGCCCCGTATACTAAAATAAGGATAAGGCATATATATATATATATATATATTCAAAAATTCCATCAAGAGCTACTCGACAAGAAAATGCACGGAAGTTTTCATAGGAATGTAGAATAACAGTCCTTGTCGAAGAAGCAAACTTTTGCTTTCCCCAGATCATCCGGGCTTAATTCAGGTGCAATGGGTTTCATTTTCGCATGCCAGGACGGTGTCATTTCCACCTTAGCATACCGTGACCGCATTTTATGTCAAGAAGTTCCCAGCGATAGGTGCAGAGCGTGTGATGCACACGCTGAGTACCTGGAACACATACTATAGGGGTGCCCCACCCACGCAGGAACGACGTACATCTAGAGACATAATGCGGCCCTAAGAGTGCTTTATTATGATCCTTGTCGCTCTTACGGTGTTGGCTGCGACCCTGCCCTGCCGAACGCTCCAAGGGAGATAGACTCGATTGTCCAAAATTATTCTCTAGGACTTCGAGAAACGAACTATATTCGTGATTGAATTCTTGGTCCCGTCCGAATACAACATCACTGCCAACGAGAAAGAAAAGGAGGAGAGGTATCAAGACCTTAAAAGGGAGCTGCAAAGACTGTACACAAAATATTCGGTACAAGTAATTATCCTTGTGATAGGTGCTCTCGGAGGTGCGAAACTATTACTGGTTTGTAACGTTAAAACCATACCCGCGTGCCAAAAATATGCCAAGCCACTTGCGAAATGGATGCAGAAAGCTGTCATCCTTGGGTCGCTTCGTGTGCTCAAAACACACGAGGGTTTCGCCGGCCTGTCGTTGTAATTTCATCGTATCCTGTGACCATCCATCTCACGGTTGTGAGGCGTGGTCATAGGTGTGATTTACCGCGGTTCTGCTGGGAGCCGGTGTCATTTTCATAGATGGCAGTTTCTCCCACTGGGACCCTGCAATAGTTTCTAAACGATTTTTTAAATGATATATATAAACACACACACACACTTACTCATATATATATATATATATATATATATATTTCGATTCCTTTGGAATAGAACTGAAGGGCCTATGACAAAGCCACCGAACGCGTCCTCGGGTTGCGGATAGAGGGTCCCTGTACCAAGGGTTTCTGCTGAATATGCTTACAATAATTAATAAGTAGTCGCGGACAATTGTCCAGGGATGGTTCCGAAGGAATAACCCCTAAGCGGAGGCGTTACAACCTTGCCGAAAGCTGAACGGCACCTGGGTGAGGTGTCTCAAACGGTGATTCTGGGATACCGGGCGACCTCTCAGAGTATGCAGCCTTATCCTCGCATGCGGGGCTCTACAAGGATAGACGAACCCTTTCCCTAGCTGCTCGTGGGAACAGCAATGACGCCACCAAAACACCCAAAAGTTGTAAATGCGGTTCAAAACGATCGAACGCGCAGAGCACCCGACAATGCGTCGGCGAACAATGCCGATAATCCTAGAGTTCGGGGTGCTGAAAATAATTTAGATGGAAACACGACGACGAACCGGCGAAACGCCCAAATTGAGTGGACGAATCAACTCAAGGATCACTTGCTAGACTGCTACGATGCCAGCATTATCCCTGTTCACCGAGGCTTTATGGCGCGTATGCATACTCTGTGGTGCCAAAA
>CAKNWW010342240.1:0-11370 GCA_932074435.1 Andricus kollari | reverse complement strand
GCCATACCCGCGTGTCAAAAATATGCCAAGGCACTTGCGAAATGGATGCAGAAAGCTGTCATCCTTGGGTCGCTTCGTGTGCTCAAAACACACGGGGGTTCCGCCGGCCTGTCGTTGTGATTTCATCGTGTCCTGTGACTAACAATCTCACGGTTGTGAGACGTGGCCATGAGTGTGATTTGCCGCGGTCCTACTGGGAGGCGGTGTCACTTTTGGATGGCGGTTGCTCCCAGTGGGGCCCTGCGGTGGTTGTTTAATCTTATTTTTCAATTATATATATTATTATAATATTCGAATTACTGTTGCCTAATTAACAATTCCTTACTATCACGAAAAATTTCCAAAATTGGGAACCGATTCTAATTGACACTTATAAACTACTGAGATAAATAAACTAAGTTGGAAACTATTAATAATTATTATTAGTCAATGACATTCAAATTATAGTTTAAAAAGATCAAACGAAAGGAATCAAAGGTGTCTTTGAGTCACTTTATGACAGTAAGCATTTTTTAGAAGTCAGCGATTCCTAATATAACTTCCTTCCATGGTTCCTTTCCAAATTGTCACTTAAAAAATGAACATTCAATTGGAATTAGCAAAATTTTTGGAAAAATGTCCTACCTCACCCACGTATTCGAACCTTCGAGTTGGTCACACACTAAATACGCATTACAGTTCTTTACTACTTTTTTCGCCTGGAAAAAGTACTACGGAATCCGAAAAAAACACGGTTTCTCATGCCCGTCTGCACTTGACGATAAACTGAGCGCGCATTTATGAGACATAACGGCGTACAGACGTGTATCCATGTAATTTCCAATCCAGCAGAGATAATTTTTCACCGTCAAGGATGTTTAGATTCTCAGAATGAGCTTACTGCACCCAGAATAGAAATGGTGAATCGGTCCGAGAGCACGTGTCAATCATGTGCAACGGTCCAGGGAAAGGTGTGAACCTGACAAGTTACATCCTTTTCCAAAAACGAGAAATATAATTCTTATCCACTCCTTCCTTCCCCATTCCTTCCTTCCCCCTAGCTAATAAAGTGTTATAGTAGCTCTCAGTTAGGGTATCTCGAATATGATATCGCTTATGTTTTCTGGAATACTTTGGAATTTTACTATGTGTTTTCCATTGAATTTTCTTTTTATTTGAATACATTAAAATAAAAACTAGCGTCAGTTATTCACACCAACACACTGTTTATAACTGCGATTCAACTGTAAGTGAGCAGGCGAAAAAGGAAACATCTTGAATTAATAAGATGGTAATAACGATCTCACCAAGTTGAACCAATTAATGAAATTAATTTGGCAGCTTGTACCGCCGGTACGTTATAGCAATTAGAGCTCTTTCACAGGTCTTTAATATTAAAAATCATGATATCTTACTTAAAAGTTCGTTATTTGCAATGACATAAAATTTTGAAAAATAGCAATTCAAATGAAAATTCAAAGAAAAAACTATAATGATGTTTTAGTGTTTTAATTTAATTCTGATCCAACTTCAGGCTACAAGGATTATCATGTTTCATTTTACAATTTTGTTAGTGAATTAATTATTCAAAGTCTGCAGTCAATCGCAATTTGCAACAAATTTCATAAAAAGGTGTGGACAGATTGGGTAATATCTGGCTACATGACATTCCTTCAATTCATCTGACGTCATATTCTGAACAACACCACTTTTCATATTTATTTTTATTCTTAAATGATATCTATGTGTCTTATATATTTCACGAAGAATCCCAGGATACTTTAGTATTGCAAAAACGTCACCATTGGCTGTTTATAACACAATATATTCTTCGTTTGGCGTTATAAAAATTTACCATTTGCTACAACCAATCGAATTTCTTTATCGGCAGGATAATAGTATCTTTAAAACTCGAATTGCCGGTTCTGATTTAGCTCGGGAATAAGCCGAATATATCCAAGTTGTCCAAGTGCATATGCTAGTACTTTATGAAAACGAATCCTGCCCGGATGAGAACTGGATACGGCATGGAGAGCCGGCTATTAAGGGGAAGTCCGGGCAGGTGAAATTTGTCTTGCACAAGAAGAAGAACCAGAGTAGCGTTTGCCATTGGGATTCCATTCTGACTCTAGTGAATCGTAATTTGAAAAAACTTTAATAAAACTGTTTGGGAACACTGGGTGATTTTTTCCTACTGGACAACACCTTATTTCATCTGTAGTCAAATTATCAACTGCGAGGGTTATTATATTTATTTTTATGCGCGAAATATTTTCGTTTGTCCTATATATTCCATGAAGGGTCCCACTATAATCCAATATTGCAAAAACGTCACCACTGGATGTTGATAATACAATATACTCTTGGTTTGGCACAAGCACATAGTTCGTATGATCTATCTGCATTCGAATTGATTCATAGGCAGAAAAAACGGATCTTCGAAATTCAAATCGCTGGTTCTGGTTTGTGCAAGGAATAAGCCGAACATATCCAAGTTGTTCTATAGTGCATCCAAGTACTTGAACAGAAAGAGACCTTCCCGGGGAGGACATGGACCTGGCACGAAGAGAAAGCTCCTGAGGTGAAGTGCGGCAAGGTGAATGTTGTCTGTCAGAAAAAGAAGAACCAGGGTTAAGTTCGATAGTATGATTCCATTCTAACTGTAGTGAATCGTAATTTGATGAAGCTTTAGTAAAACTTAGGGAGAAGATTGGGTATTTTTTGCCTACTGGACAATCTCGGATTTCATCTGGGGTCAAAAGATCAACTGCGCCGCTCATCATATTTACTTTAATTCTCGATGTAGCTCTATTCGTCGTACAAATTGAACGCAGAAAGCCGATATACTCTAATATTGCCAAAATGTCACCATTTGATTTTGATAATACAATATATTCTTGGGCTGGCATGGGACTATAACGTTTTACTCCTATTCGGATCCTAATTTGTTTACCAGCAGGAAAAACGTATCTTCGAAATTCGAATCTCAGGTTCTGATTTGTGCGGGGAATAAGCCGAATGTATCCAAGTTGTCCAAGTGTATATCCAAGTACTATAGGTGAAGGCGGCCACCCAGGAGGCGACCTGGTTTCGGCATGAAAAGGAGGCTCCCGAGGAGAAGTCCGGTCAGGTGAATGTTGTCTGTTATAAGAAGAAGAACCAGAGTTACGTTCGCTATTAGGATTCCATTTGCACTGTATTGAATCGTAATTTGCTGAAGCTTGAATAAAACTTTGGGGGAAGATTGGGTGGTGGATGCCTACTGGACAATCTCGGATTTCATCTGGGGTCAAAATCTCAACCTTGCCGCTTATCATATTTAATTTAATTCTTGATTTAGCACTATTTGTCGTACAAATTGAACGAAGAAGCCCGCTATACTCTAATATTGCAAAGATATCGCCATTTGATGTTGATAATACAAGATATTCTTGGGCTGGCGAGGGACTATAGCGTTTTCCTCCTTCTCGCAGCCTAATTGGATAACTAGAAGGAAAAACGTATTTTCGAAATTCGAATCGTAGATTCTGATTGGTGCGGGGAATAAGCCGAATGTATCCAAGTTGTTCAAGTGTGTATCCAAGTACTTTAGGAGAAGGAGGCCTACCAGGAGGCGACCTGTCCGTGGCACGTAGAGAATGCTCCTTAGGAGCATGAAGTATACGACGAGAAGGTGTAGAGCGACTGCTTGACTGCGAACTTAACTCTGCGAAAAGAAATGGAGGATTATTGTTCCTTGTTGAACAAACTCAAAAAAGAGCTTGATACCATTTTAGTTTATAAATTCTCACGATGTCAAAGAACTGTATTTAAAAACAAAATCTCACTGGTAAATAACTTCTTCTTTTCTTAAAAAGGCAATTATTTTGTGGAAAAAATTAACTATTTCGTTCAAAATTTTTCTCCCTTGATGTCAAATTCACCTCTTTGTTCCTAAGTCCAACTGTTTGGTGGAAAATCAAAAAATTAATTTGTTTATGTTCTACTATCTGACCGAAACTGCATCCTCATTGGTTGAAAATGATGTTGTTGTTCTGAATTGTGCTTTTCATTTTGATAATTCAACTATCCTCGAATAAATTCGCGTTTGTAGGTTGAACATTCAACTATTTGGTTGAAAATTCTATTGTATTTTTAAACAGCAATTTCTTTGTTGTAAGCTTAGTAGTATATTATGCGCAAAGGGGAAGAAGAGGGATATTATTGATACATGTATGTTTTCAGTGAGAGCCGTAGGAGCAGACCAATGATGCCAGTGTTGGCCACTTGTGCTACTGCGCTTGCGTTCGGGCCGCGCACTGGTTGACCGCAGTTGGCGCGCAATTCAAAATTGGAATTAAAAACGATTATTGTAATTTAAATAAATAATTATTGAAAAGTGCACAAGAATGTATATAAATTGTACAACTTCCGATTCCAGACTAGAAAAAAGTTTATTTCACATATATGGGACCGTGCACATAATACGTCACACGTTTTTCCTTTGTTTAAATAAAGACGAGAATAAAATTGCCTTGAAGCCAAAAGAGATACAACAATAAAAACAAAAGAAAAACGTGTGACGTATTATGGGCACGACCCCTATTTATTAAATAACAGTAATATTTTGTATGTATTTTCATAAGAGTTCATATAATAATATAACCTGTAAATACATAAATTATCATAACTGTATTGTAGTTATGATATAAGTTATTTTTCGGAAGTCAAAGAAAATAAACTGTTATTTAATAAATATATGTGAAATAAAATTTTTTCTAGTCTAAAATCGGAAGTTGTACAATTTATATACATTCTTGTCCTTTTTTCAATAATTATTTATTTAAATTACCATAATTGTTTTTAATTCCAATTTTGAATTGCGCGCCAACTGTGGCCTACCAGTGCGCGGCCCGAACGCAAGCGCAGTAGCACAAGTGGCCAACATTGGCATCATTGGAGCCGACCTTAAGAGCCGCTTTTCAAGTTCGTTGGTATGTAATAGCCAGTATATCTATGACGTCATGTTGCCGTCGGAGACGAGGAATACCGAGCCTGACTCTCTTTCGCCTCGTTTATTCCTCGTTTCCGTCTCGTTTTATCGGGCCCATTCCTCGGTTTGTCTCGTCACATTCTTCCTGAACCGGTCTCATACTTTCTCATTATAGCCTCGCTTTTTCCGAGCAATGCGACAGATGTGCACTGCTGGAACGGACAGCTTGCGGAGCGTTATTTATCCACTCTGACGCGCTAATGCTAATTAGCGTTCTTTAATGGATCTTCACTCTGTTTGTGTGTTATTTCGTTCTTATTAAAAATTTATTTTTCCAATTATAAAAATAGAATGTATGAAAGAGAAGTGTAAAAAGATTGGTACATTTTTAAGTCATTTGAAGTTTAAATAATTTAGCAATAATTCAATTTTTCATATTTAAAAGTAGAATTTTAAAATATTGTGGTGTCTAATGTCGGGCAAATAGAATATATTTGTCGGGACATTTAAAAAATCGAAAGTGCCTACCTACTTGAATCACTTTGAATATTACTGCATATTTTTTAAATTTTATGAATTTTGAATATATAATAAGTAATAAATAAGTCAGTCATAAGACTCACATCAACTCATATGATCATCACACAATTGATTTTATCGTTCAACCCTACGAAATACATGTATGTGTGTTTGTATATTCTTGTGTGTATATTTGAGTATTCATTTATGTATATTTGCATATTCATGTATGTAACAAATTTTATAATTCGGAACTGCTTTAGCACTGAAACGTATCTTTTCGGGACCCTCGTGATAAACCGTGAATGTTATTATTGTTCCCCAATCTGCACAATATGCTTAATTGTTTCAGAATTTTTATTTAAGTTTATATATGAAAAATTTAATTTCTTATCGAGTCCCGAAAATAAAAAAAATATATACGGAAAGTATTTGTTGTTGAAATTTTAAATGACTGAGTCAACCACTCTAGGAAAGGGCCAAACATATATCATAAATTGAAAGTATCGTCGTTAGAAACTTTGATTGATACATATTTAAAAAAGTAGGAAGAATCGTAGAAAGTAGAAAAGACATTCAATGAATATGTAAAGACCAGAGGAATAGAGTTCTTGAAACACACATACACTAATGCTTCGAAGTCAGTCAATGACATTCTGATTGACCATACCATCATGAAAGTTTGATAGAGCGAGTCAATGAGACTTTCGATGACTCCCAACGAATTTTTAGAAGACAGTGTTGCCCACGGCTAACCCAACATATGTTTCAACTGATGAAAATTAAATTTTATGAAATAAGATCCCTTTTTATGTTTCAAGCTTTAAACTTTTATTAACGCTTGTAATTTCAAATTAGTCAATTTTGAATTTAATTATTTAATGTTATTATTATTTACCCCCGCGTATAATTGTCCATTGCCGTTTACTCCGACTTTATTCAGACTTACATACACCACTTCACATATGAATGTTACTACGTGTTAAAACAAGCGTCCAATGTGGATGTCGTTGTGCATATATAGATCACGTAGGCGACAGTCAACGAATTCTTCGACAACTCGTAAATCAATAATTCGTTTCTGTGCGAGCGAGTCATTGTATTTAAAATGTTTTGGAATCTAGAGGACTTTTTATACAAAATGGAATGCTTGTCCAGAATCCTGTCAAAATCTGCTGAATATAAATTCGAGAACTGATGTTCCTAGATTGTATTCCAATAATTCTATGACTTTTTTTCACGTTTTCGGTAAAGTCTGTGGTTCGTAATAAAAATTATAAAATTTGAAAATAGTGGCCTATCCTAGAATGGGTGACAAGTCAAGGACAAAATTTCTAATGTTCAAGAGTTACTTCCAAAACATTGAAAAAATCTGAACCTTAAGAAAGACGAGTTAATTGGAAAAATTCAGCTTCTGAATTTTTCTAAATTTTCAATTAGTCATATTATGCAGATTAAGAAACAAAAATAACATTTATGATTTTTCCAAATCTGCAATTAAAAAATTATTTTCTTTTATTTCAACTTCGCCCAACCAAAAGAACGCTCCCATTAGCTGTCTAATCTGATAGCGCACAAAATGATGTCGCATTCTTCTGGAAAACCGAAGCGAGGAACGAGAAAGGACGCCATGAGACGTGGCAAAACGAGACGTGGAATATCGAGACAGCAGGTATGCCTCTTCTCGTCCCGTCTCGTTCCTCGGGATTTCTCGCTCAGTGGCAACACTACTATGACGTCATAATTTTTGACGACATAAATATAAAAATGGCCATTATATGAATATAAACTGGAAAGGGGGACTTTATGTTCGCTCCACATGCATGAGAAATGGCCGAATGCATACATGTATTATATAAAATATAATACAAATCATAGCTGCATTATATTAGTATACTCACCAATAGAACTAAAGATGACCGCCAGAGTGAAAACGAAAGTGTAGACCATCCTCATTTTCGCAATGTAGAGGAAAAACTAATTTATGCTTCAGTGAATAAGTGGGTTGACAAATGTATCGAAAGAATATTCTATTACATCATCAGAGTTCAAATATATACCTAAGTAGTCGTTATGATGACGACGTTATTAGTTATAAGATTGTCCTTCGGAGATATTATTATGAAATTTTTACCTCAAAGGTATTGGTCTTAATTGGTTATAAAATATGTATGTAAGTTTCGAAAAAATTATCAGATTGGATTAAACTTTGGCACCCTTTCTAATGCCTAAATGAAAAGCACAAGGTCCTCAGCCAATTATTTTGCATAAAAGTTTGAAAAATTGGGGAATTTTAAAATTGTTGAAAACATTGTTTTTTAAAAATTGAGAATATTGTCTTTTAAGAATTGAAAATTCTATGTAGTGCTATTTGTAGTGCTCACAAATTCAAACAATTTATCTTCACGACTTTTTTCGATAGAATGTAAATTACCAGAGTTATAGCATTCTCAATATTAAAAAAGAAAAAGAACATGTTTAGCCAAACAGCGCACCATATGAAAAAAGTCGACATAAAAGTAACGTTGCTTCTTGAAAGTTTTACAAGATTATCATAACAACTTTTCAGTTTTTTTTTTTTAAATTGAAAATTCAGATTATGATCCCACAAGAAGTTATGAAAAATGAAAAATTCCATTTTGGGGTAAAACTATGCAAGATCGACGTTTTCCGTTTTTCTCAATAGTTCGCCACTTAATTTTAATTTTAATCACATTGGGACTTTCCAACTTACAATTACAAAGGTACAAAATTGTATCTATTTCGGTTGAGAACTTTACGAATTACATAATTCATTATTGAAGGTTTATAATAATCATACACGTTTGAATTAACAGCGTTTACAATTTAAAATTTTCTAATCGGAGGAATTTTCAGTTTGAAAATGATTTTTTTTCAAATTGCATGCTTCAATATTTTAAAAGAGTTTTGTTGAAAATGTTCCGAATTCTGTTATCAAGGAATTAATAATTTTATATTTTAATTAAAGTCTCAAATTTGAATAAAACATTAATATTTCAGTAATTTCAAGTTTAAAGTGTTTATTTGATCATCCTAAAGTTCTCTGGACATTCAAATTACGAAATTATTCAATTTTCTTTCAAAATTAATTAATTTACATGAAATAAAAGTACAACTTACTTGATAAGAGTTCTAGTTTTGGTTTTATTCGTGCAAAATGGCATTAAAATCAAACCAAATAAATTTTTGAAGAAACACACAAGATACAATAACATGTTTATTAACAAAATTGTTTGCCTAAATTAGACCTAAGAATTTGCTTTTGACCTCTCTTCTCACGAGACACATGACGAGAATGTGTTCGTTAAAGCGGAAGGAGCTTTAACAAACGACAATTCGCAATCAATAAAGAGGGACCCCAACATCCGCCCCATTTTTTGCTCCCAACGTAGTTTTTGAAGGAAAGGAGATAAATTGACGCAACAAAGCTTAAAATAATCGTCAATGCATGCTGTAACATGGAGTAAAAGTACTTCATGCATAAGAACGGGATTGGAATAGCTTTTAACTATGTTTTTTATGTAGGTGCGATCGCGTTGGTATATTAACGTATAGTCTCTACGTCCATTTTCCTCATATAGGACCATTTAATCCCCTAAAAACCCGAAAACTACCCCTACCAGGGGGTGAAATGTACACCGGTACTATAAAGGTAGGTAGAATAATTTTCAATGCTTTTTCATCAAACAGTGACGCTTCGACTCTTGAAAATCGAAAAACTACCCCTACGAGGGGGTACACACACGCACGCACCTATACATTCAGGTACATCCAAACACACACTTACACACCCAATACCAATACCGACCAACACACGTACAAAATCTACATACAAACGACGTACATATTATAACCTAGTCTTTTTCAAGCTTGGTATTCTAGAGATTATTGGCTTAGAACTAGGCCAATCAGAAATCCTTATTTCTAGTTTGTATTCTATTGGCCATGCCTGAGCCAATACTCAGTCCGACTTTATCAATTGTTAACTATTATTCTACTTTTCATAAAGAGCGACTTCACCTATTGACCTACTGGTTTATTGGCCACCTGATTGGCGCCAGATCGTTTACCACGTTAAAACTCCAAACGAACAAAAGGGACCCGAATTAAGTTGTTCAAAATATGTTTCCCACTACTGGATTGATAAGTTCCTAGTTAAATAATTAACTGCGAACCACTTTTATATTACCTCACTCCCCCACTAGCCCAACACAGAGAGGGGTAGGGTTTGGAAGAATCTGAACAAGGATCACAAATGACACTTTAATGAAAATCATAAGCAATGCATCAAATACGGGTAACAAAAATATCACTTTATTCCTCACGGCTGTTACCGCCTCACATGTTCATTTGCAAATCCCGTAAAAGAAATAAATCAGTTTGAGGTAAATCTCAATAGCTGGGAGTCACCGACCTTCCAATATGGTGGCCAACTAATGACATGCACAGTCATGCGGGGTTGCCGCCATTTTGGATGGTCGCTGAAGAAATAGGATAACATAAACAAAGTGAGATTCTGCGACCCTCCAATATGGTGGTCCAGAAATGAAATGAAAGGTCATGTGGGGTTACCGCCATTTTGGGTGATCACTGTGGGGAAAAAAATATGATTACACCCTCACGGAATTGAATCTGTTTATCCTAAGTCCTACTTCAATTACGTGACTAACTATGTGAAGTGCCTATAAACAACCTTCCAGCATGGCGGCCCAATGCTGACACAAAAGGTCACTGAAGGTCCCCGCCATCTTGGATGGTTGAATCCTTCATACTCCCAGTAACACAGACTCCTAATAACAATTTTTAGGTTACTAATTTATCCAGTTAAATGTTCAAATTGTTCATTCACGACCCTCCGACATGGCGGCCTAGTACCGACTCAAAAGGTCACTGAAGGTGACCGCTACCTTGGATGATCGAATATCCAATTCTTTTCCCCACTGATTCGACATATATCATTTTATGACGTTAAAAATTGTGTGTTACGGCACTCTCAACTTTACGCGCTTTCTCCACCGCGCTGGATTCCCGGCCACGCACTAATATTAACACTGGAAGGCAAAATGAGTGACATACCTTGTGATTTTTCCCTATGCTCCTTAAGATTAATTATTATCAAGGCGTTAAGCCAAATTAATTTTAGTTTTAGTTTGCAACAGCAACTTTTGTTCCAAATATCTATATCTGGCTTCACGCCCAATCAATTCCGGTAATCGTGTGGCTACACGTAATTTTATACTATAACAATGCACGTGATACTTTCTATGGTCAAACACAGAGTGAACGAGAAGACGCCGACTACAGTTTTTGGCGCGTAGGCCATGGGTTGCGCACACAGACCCGCACTTACCCTTAGCCAAGATGCGTAAAAGCGGATTCATTTGAGTGTCCTTGTGACGCGCCGGCCCTGAGAGTGCCTGATAAATAGATTAAAAACAAAGTTCGACGGAAACAGTGGTGTCATTTTAAAATAAATGATAACCCCCCAGTATGGTGACGGTTCGGAGCAGCGGGGTTACAATCCCTAGGCCTCGAGGGATTTGTTAATGGCAACATGCCATCCCTCTCGAGGCTCCTGTCAAATGACAGGAGGCTCTATGCAAAATTTCTGGCCCTGCCTTTACGGAAGGAAATTCATATAAGCATGTGGTCATCAGTCCGTTCAACGGATGCTCTATGTTGCGAACCCGGGCACTAGAGTTCTTAAGTGGCAAATAAAATTGATAGGTAAATTAAATCGCTGGGTCAAACTGCTGTCTCAAAATCTAGTGCTCGATGAGCAATCCGACGCTGACTTACTTAGAATCCTCTTCGACCAAACTTTCCCCCACCGTGCGTAGGACTTACAGCCCCTTGCAGCATCTCAGAAAAATCCGAAT
>CAKNWW010342221.1:0-11209 GCA_932074435.1 Andricus kollari | reverse complement strand
CTCGAATGAGCGATGCGCGTCACACATGTCCATTTCCGGTTCGTATTCTGAAGTTTGGTGCACTTCCGGTACCGAAACTGTCCTTCTCAGGGACCGTATGGCCCGGGCCCGTAGAACTTCTAAGGATCCCGATAGTTCAAGCCCCCTTTCGTCCAAGTATCGTCTGAGGTCATCCTCAGACATTGGCAACACGTAAGGTGGGATCTCAATATCCCGCTCATCCGCCATTTTAAAATTGAGGTGCAATACCAACAAAAAAAAAATTCAAAATTTCAAAGCACCAATAAAAAAATTAAAGTTTCAAATTACAATCGAAACAAAATTCAAAGTGTTAAGGTACAATAACAAAGACAAAATATAACATTTTCAGCGTAGATTCAGATCAATCAAGGTAAATATAATCAATCATTCTTAAATTTACCATGCACATTAAACAGCGTAAATTCCATCAACTTTTTAATTATCCTGGCGGAATACTCAAATCCAGGTAAATATAATTGTCGAAGCCTGAGGTGAATCTGTTTTTATTATTAGATCCCCACTATTGCCATTCTTTGAGGATTGGTTTCATCATTTCAAGTTACATTCAGGTTATCTTATGTTTATCGCAATGCGAATTCAGTTTTGCCTGTTTATCCTTGCTAGATCAAAAAGGATAAATAAAAAATTTTTAACTGATCAATAACCACTATTATTTTCAGTAGGGGACTTATTTTCCAGGTGGCATTGAGGTTATGTTAAAGTTACCAAAATGCAACCTTAAGGTCGTTTGTCTGTTTGTCCTTGGTACATCAAAAAGGACAAACAAACAATACTTAACTGACCCCTGATCATTATTAATTCATTAGGGGATTTTTATTCGAGGCTGTATTAAGGTTATGTGAAGTTTGTCCTAGTACAGCCCCAACCTTATTTGTCAGTTTATCCTTGATACTTCAAAAAGGATAAACAGCCTATTTTAAGTGATCAATTAAACCTCGATGACCACTCGTCAATCCCGGCATGAAGAAAAGTTCCAAATGCCGGAACGGAATTGACACCGTTGTTGACTAATTTGCTTTCATTGTCAACATTTAATTCTCTATGTGAAATTATTCCATTTATAATTGTTTTCAAATTGTTTTCCCTAATTAATAAAATAAACCCTCCTTTTGTTTTTATAAGCAAGAGGCAAGTTCCCTTATTTTGATTTCAAATTTTACATTTAATCTCAAAATTAATTAAGATTCATTTTGTTTTTAAATGGTGAAAGTAAATTAGTCAGTGTTTATCAACACCTCACTCGTTTTTAAATTCAGAATGATGTGTGGTGATTCATTCTTTGTTATCACCAGTCACCTCAAACTTCAAAACAATTTTAATGATTGGAACTTTATTTGTTCCAATTTATTTTATCATGAACTTAACTTGCTTTATTTTTCAAGTTTTAATTTAAATTTATTTTGTAGTGAATTCTTTAAAGTTCGATTTTATTCGTTCTCCAAAACTTTTCCTAACCTGCCCTCTGCGTTACTCATGCCCCACGTTGGGCGCCATTTATAACCTGTTATTTGATGGTTATTTTATTTTTAATGGTTTTACTATTTTATATTATTTTATGCGGACTCAAGTTAGTCCATGAATTGCCTGACGGGCGTCAGATAGTTTTCCTAAGCTAAAACTAACAAAAGGCGAATTGACATTTAATTCTCTTCAAATAGACTATAATTGAATTGTACTAGTTTATTAATAACTTGCCCGCTAGCTCCAGTAGAGTCGGCTGTTAAGGACTAACGCACAGGGTTAAAATAATTAAATTCACACACTTTTCGATTTTTACTTTAGATATAATTAAATCGGATTGGAATACGGGTTATTAATTAAACCACCAATAATTATAATGAGTAGGCCATCGCCCCACTCAACAAGAATTAATTTCGAAAAGATCGATCCCTCACACCGTATGATAGTAACGCCATTTTGACACCGACAAAACTTCAGTTATAGGGAGTGGTCCGAGTGACCACTTGAAACCTTAGCAATTTATAATTATGACAGTAGTAAGTGATACCGCGCTAGCGGGGTCCATGATGACCCAGAAAATACATTAGAATTTAAATTTATCAATCCCGAGCGCGAGACAACAAGCCTGACCTTGTCCGAGGTCAGCAACTAACAAATTTCAATGGCGTGTGTCTACCAATTCGACACACGACGTTGAAACGCGACAAGTTAAATTTAATAAACGAGATAAAAAGGGAACCCACCTGGCAGCAGTCTTCCTCCTCTAGATCGTCCACTCATTCTCAGTTTTGTTCGTAAACGTTTACGTCCTTTAATTTTATACTGCTCTCAGAATTTTGTATTGCCACGAGGCCTTCAGGTGGAACTCAGAATCACGAATGACATTTCTTAGAGTGGCGTCTCCGTTCTCTCCTTTCAAGAGTCGGAGCGACACCCGCGTTTAGAGCGTAGAACTGCTGAGTGAGAGGACGGTCGAGGGAGAAGGATAACTACCAAGTTCGGTTTCCCGCAGCGTGGTGGCGCACAGTCAGCATGCGTTATCCGCCACGCAAGCCTTCGTCGCCTGTCGCTCGTCGTTGGTCCAGGGGTGGGGCTGACTTAGGCCAGCACGCAGATTATTCATGGCCGCTTGCTCCTATTTTTCCGAGGAATTTTGACCGCGTTAAATGTGAAAATGGCGCGGAAATTTTAAATATTGTTAAATTGTAAAGTAAAATAAAACGAGTTTTTTATAGTTAAAATTGAAAATTATGATAATAAATTTAATTTTTATAATTTAATGTAAAGATAGATAAAATGCCCAACCCTGAAATGAGTATTTCAGATTTCAGATACTATCAAGTGTTTACAGATGTGTTGTTGTCAGGCTCTGTATGTTGCGGACCCTTTTATTTAATTAGCAAGGGAAGGAAAGTTTATAAGTAGATATTATCTCCTCTCAAGTACTTTATTATTATTCTGAAATTCAGTATTTTTTATAAATTTATAGTTTTATCAGCGCAGTTTTAAAAATGTTGTGCAAGTCGGAATAACATAACCTCTAAAATCCTATAAGTGATAATTGGCCATACATAAATTAATTGGTTGATAGGTATATATATATATATATAAGCCTCAAAAATATGGATGGGCGTTATTCAGTGACAACTCCGGATATCTCGACCGAAGAAATGGAGCTTCTTTGGCTGATATTGCGACGAAGAAGAAAGATGAGAAACAGGCGATATCGCGTTCATCCTCTTTTGAAACTTCGACGGCTGCAAGGTAAAATAAAAATTTTGATGTATAATTTAGCCAAAAATTAATTTCGTAGTAAAGGAAATATCAAAATACCACCTGTAAATATTTTCTTGTAATTGAAAAGCATTTTAATGCCATTATCGCTTTGTCGGTATAAAAAATGGCATACCCTTTGCAGCTAAGAACTAAGAGATTTTGTCGATACACCCACTAATATATACTCGTGATATACAACTTGCAGGAACACATGAAAATTTAAAAAAAGAGATAGTTATCTTCGATCATGTAATGTTCAGAGATTATACGCGTATGACAGTGAAAAATTATGAAAAGCTACTACTACAAGTTGGTCCAGAACTATACAGTGCGCCAACAAGAGAGGACATCATCACTCCATCTGAAAAGTTGATGGTCACATTAAGGTATTTGTAAGATGTACGATCCTCCGATGTTCATGTGTAAAATGTAAATTTTGTTATTTGTAGATAATTGGCTACCGGGGAAAGCATCAATTCTCTTTCCAAACAATTTCGTATGAGTGTCTGTACCATAGACAAATTCATTCCGAATGTATTAAAAGTTTTGTGGAAAAAACTACACCAAGACGTTTTGAAAATGCCAGAGACTACAAATGGTGGGCAAAAGATAATAAATGATTTTGAACAGAAGTGGCAGATGCCTCATTGCTGGGGAGCCATAGACGGCAAGCAGGTTGTTATGACGGTAAATTTTAGATTGTAAAATACCATAAGTTAAACTATAATTCACTTTTCGATCATAATACTTACATTAGTAAGTATACTGAAATACTAAATAATGAACTATTTACAGGCCCAACCACACAGTGGCTCAAAATTTTTTAATTACAAGCATGCTCACAGCATCATTTTACTAGCAGTGTGCCATGCTAATTACAAATATGTAATTGTCGACATTGGTGGCAAAGGAAGGCAGAGCGATGGTGGGGTGTTGCGTCATAGCATCTTTGGTCAAAGGCTTTTCTCTCGCTCTCTGAATCCATTTCCTGGAAGATCTACGGGACGTCTTCCAAATTACCAGAAGATCTTTAATTACAGATTAAGCAGAGCGCGGCGTGTTATTGAAAATACGTTTGGAATTATGTCTTCTAAGTAGAGAAGTTTCCGTGTACCGATAAATGCACTTTATGATAACATAAAACTTATCATAATGGGATCGGTCTGCTTGCATAATTTTATAATTCAAGAAGAGCTACAGCTCTTCGAAGATATGCATCAATACTGTCCGTCAAACTCTGTTGATAGAATTGTCAATAAGGTCGAAGTTGAAGGTGAATGGCGAGAAGATGATAGGATGGATTTTTTTCAACCTTTGCCTCATCATGGGAACGAAAATCTGTCTGCAGTTAGGATCAGGGACATTTTAAAAGATTTTTTTGTTAATGAAGGTCGAGTGTCTTGGCAACAGGATCGAGTTGAGCAAGCTACATTCTAAAAAATAGGTAATTGTAAAATTGTCAAAATTATGTTTCAAATTGTACATAAATCCTTTAAAAAAAGTTCTGAAACTTTGACTACATTTTATTGTTGTGATAATGAAAAGAAAAACAATAAAAATTTAATAAAGACATACAATCAGAGTGTGTACTCCACTTATTATCAACATGACAATGATTGGATTGTAATTATTTGAATTTAATAAAGAATCAAAATTAAGTTTTACAATTTTATTTACCGAGAATCAAGATCTTTTTCACGAAACTTGTAAAAGAAAGGATCCACTGCAGAAACTAAATGTTCGCGACACGTATTGCAGGAAGCTCATTTGTTTACTGAACTCGAGCAATAAATCATGAATATTTGGTTCCACGTTCAAACTTTACGATTACAAATTAAATTACAAAAGTATTTCCAATTGTACAATACTTTTTTTTTATCAAATTCAATTTTTAAAGATCCAAAAAACAATATTATTAGAAAAGTCACAATGATATTTATTTAGACGTTTACAAAGAAAATAAAAATCGTATTCAAACATTTTTTATTGTTTGAACAAGAAGCATTTGAAAGGTCAAAGGTATTTCGAACCCTGGAACTGTTAACTACCAAATAAAGTAATGCTTACACGTATTGAAACAAATAACGTACTTCGCAGTTGCAAAATTTAAACCATTATAACAAAACTTAAATTATTCCGCTTTACTCTTTCCACAATTTTCAATTATTTGGCGAATCTAGCAATTTCTTTTGAAATTTGAAGGACTAGATGCCACAAAAAAGTAGTACATGAAACAAAATATAACTAATCCTAAACTTGTAATAGAAACTGAACACATAATAAACCATAGAACGTTGTAACAATCTATTAACTATGAAAAGTAGCATATGAATATGAAAATAGAAATTAAATAATATTAATTTTAAATATGAAATTAAGTAATTTTTATCGGCATTTTGAATACAAAGTAAATCTTTTAAAACCCCTATCCTTTATCACAAAACTTAATGTCTAATGTTCTCGGCGATTAACGTCGTTATCTGTGCTTGGAGATTCAACCTTTCATTCAGATCAGGTATCTCTTCCAATGTTTTTCCCAGCCATAGTCCCCATTGCTGCATTGCACTTAATGTTGGTACGGGAGCAGATTGTCGATTTTCAATGCTTTTCAATACCGCCTTTTCAAGTAGGTCAAGCGACTTTCTTCTTTCTGAAAAAAATAATGATCAGAGAATCTTATGAGAATAAATTCGTGAATCTTTATAATTAAAAACATTATTTTGCTGGTTCATCTAAAGACATTGAAGCTCCTGCATTTCCGGTCGCTTTTCACGTGTATTTATCATTACTTTTTGCTGCCACGCAATTTTTAATTTATTATACGTTCTTCAATTTAACGTTTGACTCAGGCCCACAAAAAGAATTATTTGTACTATAGGATGAAGAGTGTACATAGATTTTCATCTCAGTACTGATAACATTTTCTATGGGCCTCTATAATTAGATTAAGGAAAATATTAAATCAATACTCATTGTATATAAATTGTAAACAATCATTTACATTTGTTATTTTTAGATCGGAAACTTTAATATATACTCATGATTAATGAAAGTTATCACTTTTAGGAAATTTATTTGAGATGTGCATTGCATTTTTTAAATCACAGTTTAGTTATGTATAAATGCAAAGTTGAAAGTTTAGTATAGCTTACAGTTATTTTAATATTTCTTCAGAAACATAAGAATTATTTTATACTGTTTACATCTTAATAGGAAATTACAATTAAAACATTAGACTGTTGAAATAATGATGAGTGTAAGCTCGCATCCCTTACGAAAAAGTATGATCGAAAAAAGTATAGGAAAATAATTAAAGATATAAATAATATTAAAATATTGAAACAATATTGAAATATTGTAAGTTTTTTGATTTGTTTTATTTTATGTCAGAACCCTGACTTGCTGGGGTTTTTTTTACTTCGGATTCGGATTCAGCGACCCCAAAAACATATAATAAACATGGTTTGACCCCCGGACTCTAACAAAATTTGTATCAGGTTTTTTGAGATTACGTCAAAACCCTGACGTGCTGGCTTTTTTTACCTTTGATTCAGATTCAGCGACCCCAAAAACATATAATAAACATGGTCTTCTTTAAATATGTCAATTCTTTATGTACTTTTGTGCGAGATGTTCAGAAAACATTATTAATATATACTTTCTTCTATTTTTTGCATTCATTATTTCAATATTTTAATATTAATTATATATTTAATTATTTTTCTATACTAATTTCGATAATTATTTCTATAATTTTTCCTATAATCTTTACTATAATTATTCCTATAATCGCGAAAAAATTATAGGAAAATCATCATAGGCTTATAATGATTTTCCTATCATACTTTTTCGTAAGGGATCGAGGCCTAATTTTTGATAAATCAAGTAATAACTGCAATAAGATCAAAAAGAATTTTAAACTATTCATAAATAGTACATACTTGCCCCGACTGATACCGGAGACATAGTACGGACATCAAAGCCCATTTCCTTTTTTCATTACAGTGTGTCCTGTCTTCCTTTTCAACACAGTTTGTGATATTGGATAATGAAGGCACATTTGAAATTGTCCTAAAATTATAAAGAATACGTATGAAATTTTAATTATACAACAAAAGTTTCTGAGTTTTTCCATGCACCTTGTAGCAAAAAATAAATAAATCCATATGTAGTTAAACTCTGTATATTTTATAACCACTTCAAGATTAAGTATGTGCATCTGCCGACACTTACGATCCTGGCTTCAATGTGTCATTCAAGAATGCAAAATACGGTTCCAAAAATTAGCAGATCATAATAAGATATGATCAGTTCTGTACAATTTGAAAGAGATCCCCGAAAAGCATCGTTTAAAACAACTATGCTCTGAATTAGAAGAACAACTTACAGTAATGAAAGCGATGCTAACAGCGAAGATCTCTATGATGTGCTCCTGCACTTGAAATATGTGCTACCGGATACCGCGGAAGCCCCAATAGCTGTTTTAAATTTCATAGTTCAAAATAACACTGCCCTGCAAATTTTAATTTTTTTGGTGCGAATAAGATGGAACCTAGTGTTTCCGAATCGATTTTTCGTGCTGAACACGAATCTGGGTTCAAAAACTTCCCATCACGTCATGTGCTTGAAAAAATAGGGGCTGAAACCCCTAAAAACAGCGGTTTTGGCCATTTTTGAAAAATTTTAGAGCAGAACCATGACGTGCTACAAACTTCGCTAACATCACACATTGAAGGCTAAAATAAGCCCTTTCAAATGATCTGTATACCAAATTATTCGCATACGGCATACGGGGTGTGTTTTAGTCTACACTGTAAGAAAAAATCGATTGAATTTTACATCGCTGGACGATGTAAATAAAAGGAACTTCGAGTGTCAGAGTAAGTTTACGAAATTTTGTAAAAATCCACCTAGCGATGAATTTTGCAATTACAGCTGTTGCAATATTCCAATTCGGTCGATAATTTTACACACGAAAAAGTAAAATTCATTCAGTGAAAAAATAATATAAAATAAAAATTACCATTAGATGACAGGATTCGAACACTCGAAACTTGAACTTAGGACAATTTTATGGAGACTGAAGACACACAAGCCGGACACGTTACCACCTACCTAAAATACATAAGATACTATGGGTATTTTTTTGCAGTTCATATATTCTGTAACAAAAATATGAAATATACATTTTGAATAGCCGAATTTTTCCGTTCCAATAGCAGACAATGTTAAAGACAAAATAGGAATAACTAGAATTTTATCTATTTTTGTGTGAAAGCTGTCAACAAAGTTGAACATAGTTGACAATTTCCTCGTATTAACCTCAAAATGCTCCAAAATGAGAGGACGAACGCATCGATAAACAACGAAAACCAGAGACACTTGCATACTCACATATTATTTAATTAATTATTCTAAATTTTCAATTAATTATAAATCCAAAATCCTACAGTTTCTGTCAGGGTAAAATTAAAAAGCTCGATTTAATTTTCAATCTCAGGAATGCGATTTTACCGACAGATGGTATTTTTACAAGCTGCGAATGAATTTTCCGTTCTGAACTTAAATTTCGTGCGAGGGAATGTGTAATTTTGTTTGTCCCTACCGATAGAAATCTCAGAATATTCACTAAAGATTCTCAGGCTCTGAGAAGCTTCAGAGAAGATTTTCCGCAGGCACTCAGGTAGATATTTTTAAAGGTCCAGGTAGCTCGTTTAAATCGCCTGAAGGCTTTAAATTTTACAATGTGCTTTTCGAAATTGAAATAAGAATTCGGTCATAAATAACAAGCAAATAACATTCAAATCGAGTCTGCAGAGAGACTGAAACAGGCCAGACTTTTTGGCCTGAGAATATTCTGAGATTTTCTATCGGTAGGGGTATCTTGTGTGTAATATTACACTGCTGTTCGAGGGTCCTTTTATTTACATCACTAGAGGTTGTAATTTCACACACTTTTGTAAAATCACACAATGAGTTGTGTGAAATTTACAATGATGCAATATGTAATTTTACGAAACATTGTAATTTTACACAAATCTTTTTTTACAGTGTAGGGATGGAGGAAGAAAATGAAAACAGAAAGGATTATAACATCCGTCCGCCATAGGATTCACCATTTTGGTTTTTAAAATGTAACTGCATTATTTTAATCAGCGACCCTTAAAACCCCCGAGTAACAGGTTTCAAGCGAATACGATCAAATTTCGAAAAAATAGTACGCCATATTAGATCCGCCATTTTGAATGTTTAAAACCTAACTGCATATTCATAATCAGCGACCCTTCAAAAAGCACTGCATATTTTATTATGCCTGGGCGTCGGTATAAGTATATTAAAATACTTTCTTTTTTCATTTTGTTCCTCCACCCCTAGATAAAAATACACCCCCTGTTCTGAAGGCGTATGCCATTAATTTGGCATACGGCTCATTTGAATGTGCTTGTTTTAGTCTTTAATTTCTGATATTAGCCAAGTTTGTAGCACGTCATGGTTCAGCTCTACAATTGGATTTCTCTGAACTCATTAACGAGTTTGATTTGATACATGATCCCGAATCAGATCTTTGTGATCTGAAAAGTCGATCATTCATTGAGATCGATGAAAATGCTCTTAATTTTGGTATCATTTTTGTTGCATATCAAAATGATGTTGATTTCGATATTATTTTGAACAATTTTTTTTACTCTGAAGGCTCGAAGGATCAACTTTTCTTAGGACATTGTCTCTAATCATTCTGACTTTTTTTGTACCGCAATTGTTTATTTTTCGGCCCGGGGTGCCGAAATCCCTAAGGCCGCCCCTGATCGTGAATACCTTATAAATCCAAGCATTAGCAAAAAGGAGTGTGTTAGTAAACACTGTGTGATGCGCGTCGGTGAGTGAATGAGTCGGTATTGCGAGCCACCTCACACACTAACACATGTACAGAGCATTCAACGAAAAAATACTCACAATAAGAGAAAAAAGAGACGTATAGGCACCTTTATTCTTCTGTTCCAACTTTATGCAAGAAAATTATCAGGAAAAGGCAGGCCTTAAGACGAAGGCACGAAAGGCAGATCGGGGCCAAAAAAGTACGAAAAAATAGCCAACATTAGAACAGTTCACCGCGTGGCACCTTGTGGTTAGGAAAACTTTGAAAGCCGTTTTTCATCACAAACAAATGGCTAAATGACCGAAAAAAAGCACTGCAGATCATTCGAGGAGTCGATGTGCCAACACACTACAAGTTGAGCGTTAAAAGACACATTGGAAAGGAATACTTGGGTAAAAAGCATGAGCAAGTGGAAACGCGTATCAAACTAGCAGCGAAGCCTAGCGGAAATAATGCTTAAGGGCATGTGAAACAGCTAAATACCTACCATGCCGACCTCACTTTCTCAATTTTCCACATTTTTTTCTGAACCTAAGAACTTTTTTTGTAAATAAAATATCGGGCTGAAACTTTGGAATATGTATGAGAAGACAATAAACAACGTTTACGTACTTTATTCTAGGAGGAATTTAGCAAAAAATTATTTTCGACGAAATTAAAACGGGGTGCTTTTTTTGTAATTTTTTGAACGTAAGAACTTTTTTTATAAGTGAAATATCGGCTTCAAACTTTGAGAAATGGAAGAGCCGACACTAAAGTACGTTTATGTACATCATTTGAGTATAAAAGATGCAAAAAGAAAATTATTCCAACTAAGTGTTAACTCCAATAGCCAGTTCGGTCGGTATTTGCGATGGGCATGAAAATGCGAAATCTGGCGGCCACTAAACGAAGCTCTATCAGCTGGCTCGTCTACACGATGTCAAACTGTCAAAGATTGATGATGCAGTGTTCTTACAATAATATTTTTTAAAAGTTGTGTCCAGCATAAAAGTTGAGTGAAATCTGTTGTTTCAATGTTAAATTACGTAAGTATTGAAATCGTAACATGCA
>CAKNWW010342212.1:0-13691 GCA_932074435.1 Andricus kollari | reverse complement strand
GTGTGTAGATTAGAGTATTTATCTTACAGTTAAATCTAAATAAAACGCAAAAAAACATTAAAAAGTTAATACAATTCATGAGTGCTTTATCAACTTACTATCGTTATATTGTTATTTACTAAGAAATGTAATTAATATCGTACTGCAAGCAACAACTCACTAGCGCGAGAACGTGTCACGGCGGCAAGCCCCAGAGTCCTATAGTACACTCGAAAGGTCCAGCGCTGACATTAATTAAAATCACAACTACTCCTAAACTATTGAATATTTTGATCTGAAACTTTCCCAAAAACTTCATCACAGTTTTCTCCGCTTTAATTTATAAACTAAAGAAGCTACAACTTTTTATCTTGACGAAAAAAGATGCGCAATAAAATTCCACATCCAGACATAAGTCAGATTTAAGCGTAGAAGGGCACAGCAGTGCGCTGCTAAGAAGATGGTTGCAGTGTTGGAAGCAACTAATTGAAGGAAAAAAGAACGAGTTAGTGGCAAGGTGAGGTTATGTTTTGGTAAACAAACTTTGTTTGTGCTTTTTTATCAAAGTATCGTAGTACTTAACGATGATAAATTTACAAATAATACATATAATGATAAGAATAGGATTACTCGTGAACTGAAATTTCGAGACGTAGATTTTTCGTGTGAAAATAATACGATAGCTGTCGCAGGTTATGGTCAAGGTGATCACTATTTTTAAAATTTTTGTCTCCCGGTTTTCTCTCGGTTCCCCATTTTTTTACAATTATTGGTATCGTATTATCTTCTTCCATTTTTATTCACAAAAACTTCGCTATATCATATAAAAATTTATTTATTTTTTAATCAAAACACGGCATTCCCTATGCATTTGCGAGCAACAGGGTCGAAAATTGACAGGAAGGTCAATTCTTTGGCATTGTTTGTCTATTTTTTACATGGTTTCTAACATCATGTGCATCGTTTCGGTGTACGTTCTTAATTATTTCTAGAAAACAAAGAGAGATCCCATTTTGATATTTACAGGGCTTGTAGAGGTCATTGTTAGCTATCTATAACAAAATTAAAGAAAATAAAAAGTGTGTTTTTTTTCATAAATTCAGTTTAAATTTTTGAAAAATCTAAAAAGTTAAAAAAATCGTTTTCAACAAATATTTTTTTTAAACTGCGTCTTATTGTGAATAGTTAAAAAAATACACCCTGCTATTATTAAAATCACCAAACTTCTGGAAGTTCGAAGAAAAAAGAGCCAACAGTTTCAATTTTGAATATCTCCTAAGTTTATTACATTTTTCAAAAATCATTTTAGGGTTTTTCTTTCAACACCTAAGAGAACGGATACTAGAATTTTCATGAAAATTACTAACAATAGCCGAAATTCTTCAGATGATTTGACATGGAATTGCTCAACTGCGACATAGAACACGATACGTCAGATAACTCAGTTGTAAGAATTAGTGTCTCTGAGATTAGGGATATAATTAAAAACTGAAAGGATGGTAAGGCTGCTGGTGTAGATGGTATTTACGCTGAAATGATTAAATGCGGTGGCGAATATATACCTCATAGGTTGTGCGAGTTGATAAATTTACGTATCGAGAAGGGAGAAGTTCCAGATGACTGGAAAAAGGCGATCATTGTCCCAATATACAAAGGAAAGGGAGATAAAAGCAACTGCAACAATTACAGAGGTATCAGCTCGCTAAGAATCATAAATAAAATATATTAAAAAACACTTATTAGTATAATAATCCTGAAATAGTATGAAGTCAATGGATTGCTCCAAGAAGTAATAAAAGCAATATATGCAGGTAGCAGAGCGAGTGTAAGGGTAAATGGACTAATGAGTGATTAGTTCGACATTAGGCAATGTATTAAGCAAGGATGCCTTACGTGGGATAGCGTTTGCAGATAATGACGTTGCTATGGCAGAGTCAATCGAAGGTTTACAGAGAATGTTGAGCAGATTGCATACTAGCATGAAAAAAATGGGCCTTAAAATTAACGTGAATAAAACAAAAAGTATGGCATTTAAAGGAAAGAGTGAGAAACCAGTATGCAAGATTACCTGAGACGATGAGAGGATGGAACAAGTTGATAAGTACGTGTATCTTGGTAGTTTATCTACTACAGACGGAAAGATTGATGGAGAGATAGCCAGGTATATAAACGAGGGTAAAAAGGTTATCGACAGTATGGGAGCCATTACCAGAAGTTAAAATATAGCAAATACAGCTAAAATTGCAATACATAATTCTGTACTTCCACCCACGGTGCTGTGCGGTAGCGACACGTGAACCTACCAAGAAAAGGATAAAAGTAAAATTAACGCGTTTGGCATGAAATCCCGGTGGAATATATGCAGTAAAATGCTAATGGAAAAAGTCAGTGATGGGAGGATTCTCAAAACATGTTGTGTAGAAGAAACACTGTTTGAAAAGAGTGAAAGAAATTTGTTGAGATGGTTTGGTCATGTTGAGAGAATGAAAGGAGAACGATTGGCCAAACAATGATATTTACGTCTTTGCGTGGTGTAGTATCTGAAGAGATTGATCAGTGACTTCTGTCCGAGTAGTGGTGCGGAACGAAAGGCCAGTGAGTTTAGCTCACCTGGCTTGATAATATAATAATAATGTGACCGTTCGCGAAGAAAGGGACCTAATGTGTCAAAGCTGAATTATACAAGAAGGGCGATCGCAGCAGAGTCCGCGAGCCAGCATTTGAGTACTGGGGATGCCCCTACGAAAAGCACCCCCTCCACTTACCAATCCACTTTTAGGCCCGAGCCAGTTTAGCTCACGGACACGTCGCGTACAGCTATGTGGTAAGTGGTGGGGCTGGCTTTCGTAGGCCTCCCGTTCGGTATCCGCGTAGGTTTATCATGCCTATGTCTGTAGCCTAATAATAAAAAAAGTAATTAACTTAAAGAATTTCTGATTATTGGAAATGAAAGAGTAACTCAGAAACTACCGATTGGCGTAAGAAAATGTAAATCGATTTTTTCCGCATTAGGTCCCTTTCTTCGCGGACGGTCACATATAGCTAATTGTAAGGGGCTATCTATAAATTACCTAACACTTTTTGAGGGGAGGAGGGTCTAGTCTAGTGTTACATACTTGCGAAAAACTACAACCGAAATTCGGAAAAAGAGTTACATGGTGGGGGAGGGGGGGCATTGTTAGCAAATTGCGCTACGAAATTTGTGGATGGCTCATAATTTATTGTAATTTATTTTATTTTACTGTGAAAATACATTTCACCAGGCTAAGTTATATATGAGTCATTCTTTCTCAAGGCATGACCCTCTACAAGCCAAAATTGGTTTGGTCTAATAACGTTCTATAGGAAGTCAATCGAAAGCTCTTGAAGTCTACTGTCAAAATCCGAGTGGCGTTTTCATCGAAACATCATGGCTGATCAAATATGGCCGCCAAAACTACGTGACCTGCACTTTGTTTTCTACCGAATTGATTACAGATTTACAAAATGCAAGGTGACGGATCCGAAATGGCGGACACATTTTTTTTAATGAAGCGATTTCCACCAAATTTGGTATACAAGGATTTTCGGGGTCGCCGACTACGAATACGAGTTTTAATTTAATATTCAAGATGGCAAATCCAAGACAGAGGTTAATTTTTGTAAATTTGGTCCGTCACCTTAGATCTGCCATCTTGAATTGCCAATTCCAGTAGGGGGTCATTCGTTAATAAAGAATAGCGGATCCAATATGGTGGACTAAAATTACAAAAAATAACCGCCATCTTGTATTTGCCATTTCGGATATCAAATTCAAACTCGTATTCGTAGTCAGCAACCCGGAAAACCCTCTTATAGCAAATTTGGTGAAAATCGATTAATTTTTCAAAAGTCATCACTTGCCATGTGATTTTGGCCGCCATATTGGAATTTACCCAGAAGGAAAAAATTTGTACTATATGGCTTTTGAAAGAAATGTTCAAGAACTTCGATTTGGAACGTTGCAAACCTCAATAGGGTTGATGATGCTTGTTTTATAATCAATTTAGTAAAAAAAAACGTGCAGTTCACGTGGTAGCGTTTTTCAGGCATGAGTGGCAACTGTCTCTCACCTCGTGAGCTGAAAAACTGCGTGGGCCAGCGGTTCTAGGAATTCCTAAACCGTGGGATCGTCAACCGAGGGTTTGGTATAGTTAAAATGTTGTCATAAGGGAAACCTAGGGTTTTCACCGGGAGCGGGTGCCATTCTACGAAATTGCACCCGCTCCCGGCGAAATCGCGGTAACGTTTCAGCTGTCCCCACATCTCACGAACATAAAGTAGGGGTTACAGCTTGCGATAGACTCAATACGACCATCCGCCAAAAGGCTCGTCCACCCTGAGGACACGGAGCGACCCAAGAACGACCGCATTATGCATTTCCCCGCAACTGTACGGCACTTCTCATTTTTTACAATTGACTCTATTTCTCTAGAAGCGGTATCAGGGCTAAGGCCTTAAGAGTAACAGAGATGGTAGTAAAGCGCTCTCAATGCCGCAAAGTGCCTTTGGACGTACCTCGTTCCCGAATGAGTTGGGCAACTAGATAGCATGTGTCTTAGGTGCTCGGGTGTGCATGCCACGCTCTGCAGTTATCATCGGGAATGTCTTGGCTCAAAATGTGGCGATGGTATGCTAAAGTGGAAATGACACCGCCTTGACACGCTAAAATGAAACCCTCAGTGCTCGACTTTAATCCGGGTAATTTGAGGAAAGCAAACGTTAGCTCATACGACATCGACTGATCCTGCACATTTCTGTGTGCTTTCTTGATCCGGGCCCTCAGAAACGAATACTCGAGATGGATAATATTTTATGCATTTTGCTCACCCCTGATATTGAAGTCAATGCCAAGCGTTTCAGCAGCCTCCTCCGCTGCTTTGTATAGAAACGCTCCTTTGCCCACATCTTCTTGTTTCCTGACCATTTTAGG
Source organism: Andricus kollari (assembly GCA_932074435.1). Classification (NCBI taxonomy): domain Eukaryota; kingdom Metazoa; phylum Arthropoda; class Insecta; order Hymenoptera; family Cynipidae; genus Andricus; species Andricus kollari. The sequence continues at coordinate 8,761 of CAKNWW010342212.1, read as the reverse complement.
AAGAGGATCTCGTCCATTTGCGGCTATATGTGCTGTACCGAGAATAATCCTGTTATGAAGATATTCGAAATTCAGTATTTCGCGACCACCTTGACGGCGCGATATGTAGCGTCGCGAAGCAGTCAACTCAAGGTGCATACTTTTGTTCATGTACATAACCTTTCATGATCCGATATCGAGGGATCTGAGCTCGTTCTTCGTTCATAGAACTGCTCGAAATGAATAAAGTACTACCGGGGCAGCAAGAATGTTCGTTGCAGATACTTTGTTCCGCGCTGACAGTTCGGAGGACCAAATATGTCCGATAAGACGTTTGCATCTGTAACGAACTTAGTTTAGGTATCTCTATCGCTAAAGTGTCATATAGCGCTCCTGTCGACGAGCTCAGGGTCTTCGGGGATGCCATTTTTCTAGCCCAAACTCCATTTCAATATCCCGAGTGTACTCCTCGAAAATCCCTGGAGCTAGATCTAGTTGCTCGTTATTTCTAGCATAGATCTCAAGACCATCCATGTTGAATACATGACTGACATTATGCTTTCGATATCCGGGTTTGCCGCAGGAGTACACTTGGAAATGGCGAAGTGTAAGAGATGATGGCAATAATGTGAGGCAAAAGAGAATAGAACTCATGGTGTCGCCCTGAAACACGTCTCTCTGAAAGGTGACTTATTAGTTGTCACATGATGTTTTCCAGATGAGATAGTAATTCTGATTTTCCAAAAAGGCATCAATCTCTCTATGCACCTCACGATGTATGTATGAACATTTCTAACAGACAGATGATAAGTATATGGACGGTTGATTCGAAAGCTTTCCGGTAGTCAATCCAAAGCCACCGATAGGCAGCGCTTAGTGTGCTGCGCCTTTCTACAGACTTCAGATCGTCCGAACAATCCTATAACTTAGGATAGCTCTGAAGATCTTATACAGTGTGTTCAGGCAAGTTATTGGCCTGTCATTCTTAGGGTCAGACCAGTTGTCCATCTTCGGGAAGAGCACTGTGCGTCCGTGCGCCAACAACTCCGGAATAGGCTCTTTCCAATTTTAGATATAAGGTAAAAATTCTGGCTAAATGCTGGTGGTTTGAAGGAAACTTATTCCACCAGAAGTTATTGATAGCATCTGAACCCGGAACGGAATAGTTCTGTATGCCTCTTAATAATTTTTCCCTTCTCGGTAGTGATAGGTGGGCATTCCTCCTCAGGTGTTAAGAGCACACTGCACAGCTACTTGCAGCTATTTATGTTCTTTATGTCTTCATTCAGTGGGTGCTAGACTTTGTAGACTTCTCTCCAATATGCCTCGACATTCTCTGGTTTGGGAAGGTGGTCAATAGTAACTGAAGGGTCTTGAATGAGTCGAGATCGGTCAGAGAAAAACTGTTTATTTTCTCTGATCCACCTCTACTTCCGCTCTAGATTTCTTATAGCGTCAGATAATATCCATATTCTGACAAAAATATGCTGCCTGATTGTCAGCCGCTTCGACTTATTGAGTGTGTGATCAAGGATCCGCAGTTCATGGGTGAAATGTCGGACCCTGGTAGTGAAATTCCTGCTAGATGTTATCCAATCACGCACTTAATGTGAGACGCGTACTGTCTTGCCGAGCCTATCTTTGTGCTGGGTTGATGCATTTGTCTTTTGATCTTATGATCAGCCGTTGGTTTTGTTTTATGGTTTGCATCTGCCAAAGCTCTCGTTGCATTATACCCACTACAATTAATAGTCCAGAGGTCGGATTCGTCGCAAAAATCTCCACAAAGCACGTCATCCAGTTCAGCCAGATCTTTGGGCTTGAGAGAAACCTGGATGTTGATAGTCTCCTCGGCCTAAAGCATCGCTCTTCCTCTATTGGATGCCTACTGGCGGTTGGTCTCAGGGTCGCTTCTCTGTTTCTCTGTTGCGGGCTTGTTCTGGCTGCGGCAGATTAGACGCTCCGCTTAAATAACCCCTCTTCTGGCGGTCGTCGACACCGTTTCATAGAAGTTGCTGCGCAAAGTGCGAGAGCTCCGGGTGTTTCTCGCATCACAGAGCAATCAGTCGCGCCATTATAGCCTTGTCGCTCAGGGGCCAAACTGGTATCGTAGCACCCCAGCATGTCATCTCTCAGTCGATCCGTTTACTCAAAAGTATTGAGATTTTTATATATTTATACGCGACCGTCCACGAAGAAAGGGACCTAACGCGTGGTAGTTTAGTTTTACATGAAGAGCGATTGAAGAGGCGGTCCAACACAGGAACTCAACTAGAGAACCTCACTTTGTAGTTTAATAAGAATGATAATTTTTTAGATAGAGAACGACCGTGAGATAGGTGGTGACATTCTGCGACGAATTCAATAAGACGATCCGGCAAAAGTCTCGTGCACCCTGAGGAAACGGAGCGACCCAAGGACGACCGCCTTCTGCATTTTCCCCGCAAGTGTCTAAGCATTTTCTTGACACGCAGGGATGCTTTTCAGGCTATTAACCTGTGAAACCTTGGCACCTCCAAGAGCGCCGATGATCAGGACGACTAGCTTAACAGAATATTCCGGGTACAGCCGTCGCAACTCCCTTACAAGATCTTTATATCTTTCTTCCTTTACATTCTCCTTGGCTATGATGTTTTTATCAGCTGTTGCCGAAAATTCGATAAAGAACACGGTTTGTTTCTCGAAGTCAAGGAGAACTATGTCAGGTCTCGAAAGTTCAACAGAAACAATTGTCGAGAATATGAAGTTCCAGTATTGGCGGCACTTCTCATTTTCGACAATTGTCTCTATTTGCCTAGGAGCGTTTGGCGGAGCGGTATTAGATCTAATGCCGTAAGAGTGACAGAGATGATAATACAGCACTCTTAGTGCCGCATTTTGCCTTTGATTGGATGTAGGTCGTTCTCGCATGAGTTGGACAACTAGATAGTATATGTCCTTGATGCTCGGGGTGTACATGACACGCTCTGAAGCTATCATCGGGAATATCTTGGCTCAAAATTTGGCGACGTTATACTAAAGTGGAAATGACACCGTCTTGGCAAGCCATAATAAAACCCTCCTTGCCTGACTTCAGTCCGACATCGTCTGATCCTCCACCTTTCTCTGGAAGATGCCATGCATCCTCTGTCGAGGAGCTATTCGCGGAAGTTTTTCTCCTGTGCTTTCTTAATCCGGACCTTCAGCATTGAGTAGTCGAGATGGATAAGATTTTATGCATTTTGCTCACCCCAAATATTGAAATCAAGGCCGAGTGCTACAGCAACCTCCTCCGCTGCTTATAAAATTCAACACACGTTTACTTGCTATGTATAAAAACATGGCATACTTGACTGACATTTTTATTGACACTGAAATTTATTTTTGCGCATACACACTTATTGATTTTACACTTCGCTTTTCAGGAACATTTAAAAAGCCTTATCCGTGATATTTAAAAAATAAGTTTTGGTTTGTATTCGAACAAATGAAAATTAACAAAAAATGTCAGCGCATTTTTAATTATTTCTCGAAAACTAAGGAACTAATATTTACAGGGTTTTGAGAGCACATTGTAAAGTATCTTTATAGAAAAAATTTTAAGGAAATCAAAATAAATTTTTTTTCAAAAATTGAGTTTAAACATTTATTTAAAAAAAAAACATTTATTAAAATTTTTGTTTCAAAAAATATTGTTTTGAACTGCGTCTTATTATGAATAAAAAAACATGTTAATATCTTTAAAATCACCAAAATAATGAAGGATTTAAAAAAAAAGGAGAAATATCTGAAATGGAGAATATTAATTACACACTTTCCAGGTCTCTTCTGGGCATTATATATAATTCCTAGGCAATCTAAGAATTATAAACAGTAAAACGATATGCCTTCAAACATTTATTGTTGTTTTATACAAAAAATGAACGAAAATAATGAAAATTGCACACAATATTTCTCACTATTTATAAATTTAAAAATCAATAATTCTTAAATTGTTAATTTCAATTTTCAAAATTCAACCAATAAAATTTTAATTGAAATATTAAAACTTATAAAAGGAAAAACTGACAAATTAAGCGTTTAAATATTTTTCTATTTTTAATGATTCATTTTAAAAAATTTTAAATTATAAAAGGGGAAATTTTTTAGATATTACATTGCTAATAAAAAATACAAAAAATTAATACAAAACAAGATCATTTTCACCGTTCGAAATTGAAGAATATTAAATGTCGTAAACTTGAGAGATTTTAAATCTTATTAGGATGGTTCATAGGTAGCCCTTAATTTAATTCACATTTTTCAATTTCATATTTAATGCTTAAAAAAAGCTTAATTGAACGTAAAAATGTTGACAAGGTAAAAGTAACTTTTTCCTCGAACAAGTTCTGAATCAAGCCTAAACCAACGAAGATATTATCTGGCACATCACTTTGTTCAGAAACAAACCTAAGAGAAATTGATAAACCAAATTCAGCATTTCTCAATTTCGTTGCTGGTTTTACACCCCGATCCTCGGCATCATTCTCGTCATCAGATATCACAGGTTCCTGTTCCTTTACGCTCTCCAATATGTCACTATCTGTAGGTTCTGCAGCAGATATTAAATGAGTGTCCACATCAACAAAATCTTCAAAGTTTATATATGTGAATCCTCATCTTCTATGTAGATCTGTCTACTCTTCAGAAATACCACCAGCAGTATGTTCGTCCTCTTATTGCAACGCAGCATTTTAAACTTCAGCTTTCATGAAGCCAGCCTTCCGATAACAATTCGCAATTGTTCCGCTTGTTTCGCTTTGTTCAAATCGAAAATGGCATCCAACAAATTCAAATCAGGTACCCAACTTTTCTCATATAAATACTTGAGCAATATTTTTATGGTTCTCTTTTGGTAATTACCTTTCAGGTTCTTGGTAATTCGTTGATACATTGGTTGCACTTTTGAAGTTAAATTCGGTGATGAGGAAATCACTTTCACGGCTTTTAGTGTTTTTATCAAAACTTTCGGATGAGCCGGACAATTATCCACAAATAAAAGAACTTTCCGATTTTCTCTTTGGAATTTGCGATCAATTTTATGAAGCCAGACTACATTAAACTGGTCATTCAAGATTTTTTATTATTCTCGTGAAGTACTGGTAAAGACTTACTTCCTTGAAACATCGTGGATTTTTTTATTTGCCCATTACCAATAACTTTAATTTTTCTTCACCATACATATTAGCGCAAACCATTACAGTAACACGATGTTTGCTGTTCTTTCCACCGTGACAGGAAGAGCCACCCAGAGCTAGATTTAAAATCCTTGTATCCTAATTGAGTTGCGAAAAATTCAGCTTTTTGTTGGACAATAGGACAAGATAAGAAAATATTCTCGTTTCGAGTGGATTTGATCTATTCCACCTTCTTTGTTTCGAATAATGGAAAGCGAGATGTCTTCATGCGCTTCCGATCCGCTTGGAAACAAGAATCAATCTTCTCCTTGTTCACGCAGAAAAAAGAAATGTCATATTTACTTATCAAGAAATGTAACGTGTTTCTTGTAACTGTAACAGTAAAAACTGCTCTTAATGAGGGTGTGAAAATGTCAAAATCACTTAGCATTTCGTAAATGTCACAGTGAAGTTAAGGTGAATTAAAAGGTAATCCTTTATTAAATTACACCTCTATTCCCGAGTATTAAATACTGAAAGATATGTGACATTCACTGAACCGAGATTACAATAGTGGTGCAGTGAACGTTGCAGAAGGATCGGTACATGCTACCGATCCGATCCGCGCGGACCACCGGATGAATTCATGACGCCATCAGCAATGGATGGATTGCATTACCTCATGGCATCACCTAAAAAACATTTATTTTTGACATTTCTGTGACAGTCCTCACATTACTCCATATTCCCACTTAGCAATGAAGGGTTTTTATAATAAATAACACTATTTTTGATGGCACATCTTATTCACAGATCGCGCACAGTTGAGAGTTTATTGGAGCATTGCTCGCGTATTCAGAAGTCGTTATCGAGGTTACCACCTCAGTTACAAATGCATTTCGGGATTATTTTACAGATCTTAACTCGTTTAATAGTGTAGTGGTTAAGATAGTCGACTTGCGTGGTTAGGCTTATGCGTTCGAATCCCCCCGTTGCTTGCGAAATTTTAATTGTATTAATTATAAGTATATCCGAACATATATCTATGAATTAACCATGTATTGATTAATTAATTACTTTTTAGCAATATTTTTCTACAATTCATAGTGCTGTCTAAAGACTCTAAAGTCTAAACTATAGTCTATACCATTAACATAAGTTAGCTCTGTAGTGGGACTCCGATACCGTGTCGAAAATCAAACGGACCTCTGTTTCTAACGTGTGGAGATAGAAAGAGAGGTTCGTTCGATTTTCTACTTCGAAACTTCATCGGAGTCCCACTGCTGCTAATAATATCCGTTAAAGTGGCATGATAATTCGTAATTGCAGAGTCGAGGAATAGTGCCGAATAGAGACTGGATCGGTAAAATCTACTGATCTGCAGGTCAGGACCAGTTGAGAATTGGCACTGGTAACCAGAAATGATAGTCATATTCAGTTGCCTATACTTGTAACATTTACTGAACTGCCGTGTTGTCCATACACGTACTTGGAAGATCAGTAGATTTAACTTGGTTTTCAGTAAAATATAAGGTTCTTTTTTCTGCGTGTTCTTAAAAATGGTAGTTAGAGTGTGGGCAGGTATTCTGAAATCAGCAGCAATGTCCTTCTGCCGTACTTCGAGTTACAGAGGTTATTATCACGGCGGAGCTTATATTATTCTTCTAATTATCGACGAATTCGAATTATCGAAAAATATTAACTTGGGAAACGTCGATTTTCAGTCGGGGCCAAACAAAAAGTACGAATGATAGGAAATTCGTATTATAGAGGTTCGTACAATCGAGTTTCACTGTGTATATATGCATTATAAAACAGATAATAGTTTCAGACGATTTTTGTTTAGCTTTTGGTTGAATCGAGAATTTTTTCGCTTCGCTCGCAAGTTTGAGTGCGCCTAAGGCGCGCACCTGTTGGAACTCGCGCTTCGCGCTCGCTAATAAATTCACCTCGCGCTACGCGCTCGGACACATTACCTGACGCTTTAAGCTCGGTTCCTATACGTTTTCGCAATTCGTGTACTCGCTGTTGCGCGCTTCGCGGGCTAATACTCTCTTAGTAAGCTTCATCGTTATGACCTGCTTTTGTTTTAATTATATCAATTTTACATGAAAAGAAGAACTAATTTACTTAAGGTTCTATCGACCTTAAGGAACACATTCTCATCAAGGTACTCGCACTTCGCGCTCTATATTTGGTTTAATAATAATGTAAACCTCGCGCTCCACGATCGTTTCTATTAATCGTATAACAGAAATTCAAAAGTTTAAGCGTGCTTACGCAACGGCCATATGTTATGTTCTATGTACTTCAGATAAAAATGGCTAAATTTATATTTGATTTAAAACGAAGAAGGAAATTCTTTTACTTCACCGTATATTTCCATGTTTTTCTAATAAATCGTACAATCAGAAAGATTTTTTGAAATAATTTTTTAATTATTATTATTATAACATTTAGCCATTTCCTTTTCGGGGAAGGCGTGACTCGCTCCGTTGGAAAATAGTAGTATTGGGAAGGAGGTATATATTTAGTAGATTGATCTAGAATTGTCGTGTTATTTATTTAAATAACACGTTCGTGAAGAGCTTCACAAGGTTGTTATGTGAGATTCCCCACTCGGGCCCATTAGTATCCAAGGTCGTTTGTTTCAGGCGTCACTCACATTGTTTTTATAAACTATTTGTCATCACACTTTTTTGTCCTGGCATACTTCTCTAGCTTCCTTCACGTCCATGCATTTTTTCATGCAAGGTCTCCTGTTTCTATGGCTTCTTATGTCTTTTCGGATTAAGGTCTCATTCACACATTCTAACCATTCTTTCCGCGATCTGCCGCTGGGCATACTGCCATTTACTTTACAACCCTTTTTCTTCGTCTCAGGTACACATAGAATATCTAGTTTCCTTACGCGCATTGTTTCTCGTAGGTCTCTTATCTTAATATCATTCACTCCTTTAGCATTCCAAATACCCAGTCTCCATTCGTCGCCTGAAACTCGACCTTTACGTTTACCGTGTGTGTGCATTTCGTCAATCAAAGTTTCAGTCCATTCAGAGGCTATTTATTGTATGCATTATTCATTCTTTAGATTGTACACCCAACTACCACCTATATGCGTGTATTTTGTTTTGCGAGTCGAAAATCATGTCCGAGTTAAGAAGTGATTCGTCTTACGGTGAAGAGTCATTGTTGTAACGTCAGTCCCATTAACACTTCTGTTATTGCGGGGGTGAGGACAAGGAATGGAAACTGAGAGAGTCGCAACTGGTTGATGTTCTATGCTGAGAAGGTCATCAGCCTTCAGCAGCGTTGTATTAGATAGGAGTGCATATGTTTCCATTTACTAATTCCAGGCCTACATCTAGGCACGGAACCAAAAACTCTTTTTTTTTTTGTCAAATTTGGTAAAAGTGGTCTCAAAAATGTTCAAAATGCGCTCACTTTTTGAATTTGTATCCAAAATGGCTGGCTAATGAACTTGACCTCCATTTTAGGACACTTAAAGAGTATACCAAAGCCCAATCCAATAGATTAATTCTTTTGAAAGATATCGTGCTAACAAACTAAAAATCTACAGACAGACCCATTCGTAAAAACCTGTTTTTCGGGTGCAGGGGGTCTCAAAACGTGGACATTTGACAAAA
>CAKNWW010342210.1:0-18894 GCA_932074435.1 Andricus kollari | reverse complement strand
TTATTAGTTTCCGCATGGTGGACTTCTCCTATTTTGCATATCAAAAATGGTTAGAATTAGATAATCTAAGGTTTTGTTAATAAAAAAATAAAAATTTAAATAAATTTTATTTTCAAGAGAAGTCCACCATCGATAACGGTCTACTTTTTACAATGCAAAAAACGAAATTTCAATTTATGCATTATTTTGCGAGTGGTTTTGCAGAAATTGATTTGAGGAAGTTACCGTTTCACCTTAATCTGATCCGTGCAACCTCTCCCCCTCCTGAAACCTGCCTGCCACTCTGGAAGGAGTTGCATGTCTTCAGCCCAAGCTGTCAGCCTTTTGGAAAGAATCTGCGTAAATATCTTTGTAACACACTTAACTAAGGCAATAGGGCGGTAGTTAGCAAGACCAGTGACACCCCCTTTCTTGTGTATCATTCTAAGAAATGTTTAAGACCACGATATTGGGATCTTTTCTTCATCAATTATTTTATTAAATAACGAGTTTCAGTAAAGGATCAGATTGCCGGGCAAATTTAAAAAAAAAATCATAGCTAATACCATCCGGACCAGGGACCTTACTGTTTTTTGACTGTTTCAAGCTTGAAATAGTTTCATCAAGAGTTATATGTGAGTCAAGATAAGGATTTCGAAAATTATTAATTGGAATTAAGTAAGAATTTGGATCCCAGACTGGGTAGAGAGATTTCAAGTACTGTTCCCATATGTTTAAGTCTATATCATCTTTATACGAAGGTTTGAAATTATAGCTATTTACTATTTTCCAAACTTGTTTAGAGTCTATTGCATTCGCCAGAGAATCTAATAAGGAATTTTTATAATCTTCCTTCTTAGAATCTAATAATTTTGTATGTACTTTTTTACAGTTCGTATAAATCGACACAATATCAGGATTGAATTTTTGTTGCTCGCATTTCTTAAGTACTTGATTGAGCTCTCTTTTACTTTTTCTGCATCATGTATCAAACCATGGCTTCGAACGACTCAGTTTTTTAGACGGTTTTACGGTCACGTTAAGTTCTTTCGCTGTCTCTTTAATAGTATTAATTAAATTTTTTGAAAGGTCATCTATCGACAACATTGCAGAGTTAATATTTGGTGGGAACTGGATAATTTCTTTAAATTTATCAGCAAAGTCATTATTCAACTTCAAAAAAGGTGTGCTCAAATTGTTCGCATAATTTAAAGTCGAGCTTTAAGTTCTCCCATTCAGGACAAAACACCCATTTTTTTCAAAGCTTTCTACCATCTATTTTCCCCTTTTATCTAGCAAATTTATCTTTTTAGTTGAAAATTCATTTTTCTTTGGTTGAAAATGAATTGTTTTAATTAAAAATTGAACTATTCCATTTTTGGCTAAAAATTGATTTTTTTAAATTGAAAATTCAACTACCTGGGTAAAAATGTGTTGTTTCAAAAAAAATTTAATTCTTTTTTTTCAATGACTAAGGGTCATGTGACGAATTGTCGCGGCGGGGGGGGGGGGGGGCCGTCCGCCGCCGTTCCTATTGGGAAGGAAAAAGAAATTTCATTTTAATATTATTATTGACTAGCATTATTATACGCGCGCTACAGCGCACAGGAATCATTGCATCGCCAATTAGTAATATAATACAAATATAAAAAAGGTTACTATGTTTCAAATTTTCTAATCGTACAGTTCAATCAATTCAACAAATAATAATAATAGTTTGAGAGCCATGGTTTTTTCTTTAAACAAAATTTTTTTTTTCACTGGTTAATATGGAAAGGGTCATGGAAAATTAAAAAAGCTACCTAAAAAATGTTCTGTTTTTAATGACTTTTCATTCTTTTGAATTATTTGAAATATTTTGAAACCCTTTCAAATCCTTTTGAATTATTTTAACTTCCTTGATAACAACCGAGTTCCTCCGAATTCCCAAATATATCTGTATTCATCTGAATGGCCTGAATTGTCTGAATTCCTTGAATTTGTGGAGTTTCCTCAATTCTTAGAACTCCCTGAATTCCAAGGACTCCAAAATAATTTAAAGAATTCAGAGCAATTCAGAAGAATTGAAGGAATTCAAGAAATTCTATGAATTCAGAAGATTTGAAGGAATTGAGAGGATTTGTAGAATTCAAAGAATTTCAGGAATTGAGAATATTCAAATAATTCAGAGGATTCAGAATATTACAGGGTTTCAGAGAATTTTGAATATTCAAGGAATTCAGGATATTCAAGGATTACAGGGTTTTCAGAGAATTTGAGAGCATTTAGGATATTCAAGGAATTAAAAAATTCAGAATATTTAAGGAATTCTGGAAATTCAGAGGTAAAATTGGTTAATTTGCAGTTTTTAATGCTATAAATAGTGAAATATTTTAAATTGGTCAACCTAAGAATAAAAATTTCTCCATTTTTATAGCCTCCAATATTTTAAAAGTGTACAATTTTATGTATTCGTCATGTACAGATTATTTAATATCAAAGACTTCAAATTGGGATTCATTCATTTATTTTAAGTTTTTAAATTAATATTCGAAGTGCCCCGTCGTGTGCCCCGACTAATTCACCGTGACGGAACTGCTCGGGTACACTAATCAGTTGTCCCGACTAGCCCCCGTCTTAAAGTGGGGCCAACTGTTCCGGTACCCTACCAGCCCCCCATTTGCATTTCCACACGGGATTAAAGATTGCTTGATTTTAAATGATTCCAGTTTTAAATAATATAATGTTGACAGTTCAAAGCTGAAAGCTAATCAACAAGATATTTTTTTTTAAATTTACAGTTTTGAAAGATTTAAAAAACGGTAGTCATAAAACTTTTATAATATTTGAAATCATTCTGACTTTTTTATATAATCAACTAAGAAGGTTAAAGAATTCACTCATGCTTGAAATTAAAAAATTGCAAGTGTAATAGATTTTCACAATTTTATTATTATTATTACTGAAACTAATATTAGAAGTCTAATATTAGAACATTAGACTTCTTCTTTATTCCAAGTATTTAAGTACATAAAAAATAATATTTCCTGTTACACTTATGTATTTATAAACTTTAAATCCTTCAAATAATAAAAAAAAAACATATAAAAAAAAGCATCTCTGCGAACCAACTTCATGCTGCGAACAGAATGTATTAGCTGCGAACAGAAACAACTTCATGCTGCAAACACTAACTTGTCGATTATCATTATTAATAATATTCAAATGAAAAAATTTTTTGTGAGAAAACAAATTAAAAAAAAAAAATTCGTACTCGATAGAATAAAGACAAAAAATAAAACGAATAAGCAATATCATTCAATTAACATTTTATTGCATCTGATGTCGTTTTTCCAAAAATTTAATTTGTTTATTTTCAAAGTTATTTTCTAAGATTAAAACAAAAAATAAGCGTCCTATCAAAAAAAGATTAGTAATAAACTTGTAGATCTTTTCTGGGTTAACAACTTTTGGTAAATAATTTGTTGTCGTCTGTTGCGTTGTTTTTCCAAAAATTAGTTTTTTTTACTATTAATATTATTTTTTTGAATAAAACAAAAACTACGCGTCCTATCAAAAATAATTAGTAACGAATTTGTACATATCTTTGGATAAACAACTATTGTCAATTCATTTGTACATTCTCATCCTGATGAGAAGATATTGGTTTTATGTAAAATTTGAGTTAGTCGGTTTTCATCAAATCTCCACGTTTTGAGACCTCCTGAGCTAGAAAAAATTATTTTTACCAAGGTGTCTGTCTCTTTGTAGTCTGTAGTCTGACTGTAGGCACGATAAATTTCGAAAAAATGATCTGATTGGATTGAGGCGCGCTCAATCTAGCGAGCGTCGTTTTTCCAAAAAATTTATTTTTTATTTTTAATGTTATTTCTTTACAATAACAACAAAAACTACACGTTCTATCAAAAAATAATTAATTAATAATTTGTAGATATTTTTTGGGTGATCAATTATTGTTTTTTAGTTTTTTTCGTATCTTGCATAGTTTGATCGTAAAATGGAATTTTTGATTTTTTAGTATTTTTTTGTGTGGTGTAAACCATAACCGTTAATAAAAAAAAGCGGGTTAACGAACTCGACCTTTCTTTTTGGTCCCTAAAAACGTGTACCAAAGCGCAATCTAATCTAATTAGTCTTTCAAACGTTATGCAGGTTATAGACGACGACAACAACGACAGACAGACACTATTATGGAGGCGCGGGTCCAGAGAAGGTCTTTAGGGTGGCCCATCCAATAATTCCCCTTCCCCTCCAATCTCAAGGGGGAGGTTAATAATAATTGTAATGTTATTTCTTCGCCTTGAATGTTTATTATAAATTATATCAATATATTAATCATGAATGTTATAAACATAATTAACAAATGTTTGAATAGAAACCATGTTTTTATATTTACAAGCTGCGTCTTAAATGTCATGGTATAATCATTAATCAGCAAGTATAAAATATTTATTAAATTTTCGAAGTCAAGCATAAACTACAAAAAGATTATTTTTAAACAGAAAAATGTAGTAAACAGAAAAATTATGTAAATACATAATTTTATTTCAAAATCTTCGAAAATCTACATTTTTTGGAATCTTTACAAATTTTCAATTATTCTTGAAAATTTTTCAAAACTTCTCAATATCTCTTAAACTTATTCCAATTTTTTCCAAATTTATAACTGTTCCATTTTTATTTATTCATCAAAATTTGCTTTCGTTTAAAAATATTCTTAAATGTTCTGTTTAAATTAACTTTTCAAAATTTTCCCATGAATATTAAGACAATATTTATATTATCTTAAACCTTTCAAAATCATTGAAAACTTCAAAATTTTATTTAAAAACTTTAAATATCTCCTCAACTTACTCGATTTTTTCTAAATGAATACATTTTTATTTGATACTTACACATCAAAATTCAACATTTTCATTTACAAATAAAAATTTTTGAATTAGAACAATTAAGATTAACATTGTAACGTTCAAAGTTTAAGTTTAGCTCTCCGAAATTTTGACGATTCAAGGCTTTCTGTTTCAAACTATTCAGTTTCAAATTGTTTCGTTTTGAATATTTCATTTATAATTGTTCATTTAAAATAAACAGTCAAACATTGCTGACTATTAAAATTTTTTTCTTTTTCTTAATTACAAATTTTCAAATTGAAGTCGTTAAAAATGATATATTTTAGACTGAAACAACAGATAGTTTATAAAGTTTCAATCGGAAGTTTACATTTGATTAACTACTAAGGCTTTTGAATTGAAACAGTTCAATTTTTAACGTAAAAATCTGTAAATTGTTTAATTTTATCAGATTCAGAATCGCCCTCTAAAATCAATCAAATATTGTTCAATTTCGAATATACGAACTACAGTTCAATTTTGAAAATCCTTAATTAATTTATATTTACAGGTGATTAACTTAAAACATTTTTTGTCAAAAAATTTCAGTTTTAAAAGATATTAATCTTGTATTGTGTAAGTCTCCAAAACTGCATTTTAACATTCTTTTAACTGAAAATGTACCCTTAAAAATGAAGATGTAAAATGAAAAATTTTGATAGTAAAAGATTTTATAATTACACATTATAAACTGAATGATTTCATAATTGAAAAAGTTAACAACTCAACTTAGCATTTTAAAAAAATTTGAAATCCAACTAAATAAGTTTTTATTTTTTATTTATTTTTAAATAAATTCACTGTCATTTCCCGCTCTCAAAAAATTCCGATCATCTCCCGGTTTCCCGGTCCAACGGCCACCCTGAGTTATGATATTTCAGAATATAATTATGCTTCTCGAATGATAATCCGTATTTCGCGCTTGGTAGCTTAACAATTTTTCTTCAAAGAAACAATGAAGATTATATAGTGTTCAATAATTCTGACATTGAAGTATTTTAATTATATTTCTATTCAATAAAGTAAACACATTTTAATTTTTTTTTTTTAATATTGATAAATTGAAAAAAACTAAGCATTCTCCGAAGTTTTTTACTTATTTTTAAAGATACTTTTAGCCTTTACGTTTTAGTTTTCTTTTTAATTAAACAAATTTTTCCATTTTTAAAACGCACTAGCTTCTGATTTGTAAGTCTTACTCTTTTTTAATGTATGCAATTAAGGTAAACATCCCAGTAATCGTGACCTTAGTCCCAGTAATCGTGATGGCAATTTTCTTGCTTTTTATGTGTGTAAATTCGTGAAGAGTAATATATCTTTAAATATCATTTGAATGTGTCAACACGAATCAATTTCAGTGTCAGCCAATTCATTTTAATTCGCGAGATTTTAAGTCAAGCTCCAATTAATAAATTAATTGATCAATAAAATTAAATAATTAATAAAAATTAAATATATATTAATGATTCCCGTAGTTCAGCGGTCCTCCTCTGGACCTATACACTTGGTATCGCTGGTTCGAGACTTGAGGCATGCAATTTTTATTAATTTTTGTTCGAAATTACCTTGACCACGAATTAAGGCGAATTGACACGCATTCAATTCGCGCTGGCTCAGTTCGTTTCAACGAATCAGAAAGCCAAATTCGGACGAATTTAAACATGTTAATTCGCCGCAATCCTCCCGAATTAGTTTCTTTTTACTGGGGTCGTAAACTTCAATTATCTTATTTGAAAAATTCGAGTCTGGGCTTTGGGTGGTAGTGGGGGGGGGGGCGTGCCCCCCCTCCTCTGGATCCGCGACTGTTATTATGACGAGAATCCCGCGTGGAGTTCCCCTAACGGTTAACTCACAACTACCCTTGCAACTACCCTTTCTTATCTACCAAATATAACGGTCTCCGCAACCCCTCCACATACTGCCATCTCTTGTTGCTTATTGTGACTATGAAGTACACCCACATATGTGAACATCGACAAAGTCGATCCCGCAACCCCCTTCTCTTTCATACATAATTGAATGCAGCGATCAGTCAAGCGAATTCTACAGTGAGATCCATCAGTACTAGTCGAGAATCGTAACAGTTTCCAGGCAAACGTTACACACGTTTTCTGCTCGACGGGGTTCTTGTTCTTTCGTGTGCAGTTTGAAAATTTGTTAGTGCTCGTGAAAAGGGACATCATCGAAAACATTGGCGATGTGCCAGCACCGCTTAATCGATGAGGGAGAGCAACAATTGAGAAGGGTAGAAATTTTTATTTTCTCTCATCTACTTCTTCCAAAACGCCCTCTATCGTTCCATTCCATAATTTCACCTTTCAGCCTAGCCTTTCTATACCACCCTGACATATTTTGCAGAAAAAACCGGCCCATTAAAATTATTCTAGATCCTATTATATTATAATTAACGTTACCATGACATATATTTTTAAAGAACTACCCTTTTCAATCAGCTTTCAAGCCTATAATGTATATATCATGCTTTAATATTCACCATGGTTTTTAATGTATCATTTTAAAATGCAGTGTAGTTCCTCGACAATGAGTAGGAGTTCCTTAGCAACGGTGTTTTTATCTTATATTTATTTTAGTGTAAAACAAACAAAGACAAGTGGATATCATAGCATATCAGTGATAAGCCATTCGGGCGATAGTAATACGCGAAGCCATATGAATGATCAGCTGTGCAAACTTACAGCTGATCTGTTTAATGTTTTCGAAAACTTTTAAGAACTTGAAACAGCTTGTGGCAAAAATTAAAATCACTTAACAAAATCTATAATTTAGAAAATCTTTACGACACTGAAAAGTAGGTTTGAGGAGAATAGAAAAATTAACAAAGAACCGCTTTGCTGATATTGTTGATTAAACTAGGTTAATGAATTAAAAAATGATGTACGTATGAATTATAACTTGCGAACACAGTAAACCCCAGACATATTTTTCGGATAAAAATGTTCAAAACAATTGACAACGACAATTATCCGACATCGAAGAAATTTTTCGGGAGGCGTATTCAAAACCACATTCACATCTTTATATATAGTTGTCAATTGCTTGCAACATTTTTATCCAGCTGCAGATAAAAATATCTCTGGTATTTACTGTGAACCGGCATAATAGGTACACTATTCAAATTTTCTAGAGCAGAGATAATAAAAGCGTGGTATAACACTTGTATAAGTTTCTAAATAACAATTGGTTTTAATGATAACTTTATTGATTTATAGAAGGTTTAAAAATAATAATAGTGTGTTGCAAATAAAATAAAAAATTTAATAATCGATTTTTTATTTAAATACGTCATGTATTAGTCATAAAAAAAAATAAAATAGGCTTGAAAAGCAATTTTTCTCAGTTTTATCGTGTTTTTCTCGGCTTTGCTATTTTTAAAATTCCTCGTAAAATAGATTGCACACATTGATTTATAACCATTTGGCTTCATTTTTAGCAATATAGTGAATAGTCCAATCGGTACATTGCAGATATTGAAAATTTGGCTCAAATTATTACAAAAGCGTGAAATATAATGTGAAGGTTCCGATTTTAAGATTGTCTTTTTAAATTGTGCCAAATTTTTTCTAAAATTTTACACCTTTTCGAAATACGCGAACAAATGGCGGCGATTTTTCTAAAAATCAAAGATTCTCATTTTTTTAAATACGTGAGATATCCAAAAAAAGTTTACATAGCAAAGTTGTTTCACTTTAAACTCCGTACAAAAAATATCCTTTCACTTTACAATATTTAGCACCATATTTCGAAAAACGGTATATGCATATACAGTCTCTTTAAATACGTTCGAGGTATCGTTTTTCGAAAATTTTTAATGATAAGATCAACAGACAGATGATAACTTTAATCTTTTGACACTTTATTTGTTCAAAATGTTTGAAAATTATTTTTCAGATAATATTTCCTCTTATTTGACCGTGAATGTGCGTGTTGAGTATCATTGTGCTAAGAAATGGTCGAGATAAGAACATTGGCGTTGTTATTTTTGAAATATTTTGAAATCAAATTAGTCTTCAATTTTCTATCTTCTCAATAAAATTAATGTAGCTTTTAGGCTGAATCTAGACGTTGCGAAAAGTTGGCCTTTAATAAAGTTTAACATGTTCAATCAAATTTGTAGCTGGAACGAGACAAGTTCTACAAAAAAAATTCGTCTATTTGAAGTTTTAAAGCATCCAGCTGAGATTGATTATATTGAAACAGGACGGTGTTGAAAAAAACTATATAAATTAAATTAAATTATTTGTTAAAAATTTGTTGAAATTATTCTTTGCCCAGAAATTTCAGTCAAATATTTTTTTAAAGATAGAAATATGTAAATCAAAGGTAAAAAACATAATTTTTTTAGAAAGATAAGAAAATAACAATTTTAAATAGCTAAATATTCAAAATTTATGTATGAATGTTCAAAAAAGTATGAAATTTTATCCTTCTGAAAACGAATTTTGAAAAATTCAAAAAATATCTGAAATCAGAACCATTTGTTTCAAGTTTGTACGAAGAATTTGAGAAATAACAAAAATAATAAAAATAGAGGTAAAGGTTACATACAAAAATCCGAAACTCTTCTCATGAGTAATAAGTTACATGAAATAAAAAAATCAATGAAAATCTTTGTGAGTTTTTTGTGAGTTCACGGTGAAGCCCATTTTTACCTATTACTGTAATTATTTATATTTCAAACATATACATTATACACAGTCTCTAAATTCAAATTAGCGAGATTTCACTGTTTATCAGTGATAATCATTACATATTTGAATCAGTGAGATAACGTTGTGAATCGGTGAAAATTCGTACTTATTTGCTTCAGTGACTCATTGCTCACTGATTTAAATTTAGAGAGTAAATATGTAGCAGAGAATATTCAATTCAAGTTATCCAATTCAATGCAGGAAGAGACGTTCTTTGACAGAATCGTTCGTACCTTCTTTTGATTGAATCATAAATCTTATCTTATCTTATACCTACAATACGAGTCCTTTTTTAATCGAGGTAAATATCGCATTCGATATTTCATCTCATTAAAATAAATATAAATTGCCCTGAGAAAAATGGCGTCCGTTGAGTCTCAGATGGTCGTGGCACGTGTCATATGGTGTCATACTTTGCATCCACTCGCATCGTAAAAATAATAAGTGACAAAGTACTTATTGGGGCTAAATCCCGCCTGATTTTGATTTAGAAAATATAAGTAAGTTTATATTTATTTCCATTACACGTCACTGATACTTGTATGAGTACAGAAACATAACTTCCTTCACATTCGTTTTTGTAATATTGTGATAGCCACTTTCATACTTATTATATTTACCAAATTGGAAAATTCTTTTCCATTTTTTTCGTGTATAAAAATTTTCTATGGGTAACGGCTAACGGATTCCGGTGGTACAACTGTGCAACGACTAAATTTTAACGAGCACAGATGGTTCCCTCCCAACTGTGCAATTCCCAATTAAAGTGATCAAATTCCCAACCTACAAACTCACGTGCAGAGATGGTATACTCCCAACTGTGCACGTGCACATATGGTACCTTCCAACTGTGTTCGTCTCGATTAAAACTATCATATTTTCAACTTAAAAGTCCAGGTACACAAGTAGCTCATTTAACAGTGTGCGTACATAGAGAGTAGCGGAATTTTACATAGCGCTCGAGTCTGCACAAACTTTTACCAATTGATTGATGAAATTATTAAAATAAAAAGAATTAGGTTTTCAGTAATTGTTATGCAACTGTGCGCGTGCAGAACTGTGCCAAAAATCTTACTCAGGAAAATCGAAATTTGCCAGAATCAATTGCACTAAGGGATGGTATTCTTAAAACCCCCTTAAAACCGCTCATGCAAAGAAACCCATCTGAATTTTCCTAGAGGAATGTTAGATTTTTTTTCAAATTTTAAACAATGTTGAAAGTGACTAGATCCACTGATTTTTCAAATAACGCAATGGCCCAGACAATCTTAGTAAAACAAAGATTTGCTTCCAGGTGTGTTAGGAATATTTTTACCTCACATATACTGCAAGCACCTTTGCAGTAAAGAAGACCCAAATTTTATTTGAGGAGTGTTAGGAAAGTTATCGATCTCCTTTATTAAAAGTTGAAGAAAAATTCCTAACATCACTCGAGGCAATTGCAGTGTAGAGTCCCCGTCGGGGTTGTTTTCTGGAGATTTTAGGATATCATCAACTGGTGCATTGAGTTTATCAAAACATTAGTAGGCCAAACACTAGGATGATTGTGGAAATTTCCTGATTTACCCGAGTAAGTATTTACGCCCTGGCTGTCGTTTGATAATTTTCAGTTTTGCGTTAGCATGATCCAAAAACTACTGATCATTTTTCAAGATAGTTAAACTACCCCCCCACAAAACACCAATAAAGTTTTCCTGACGAGATGTTTAATGAAGCCTGATTAACTATTCCGAATATGAACTTTTGCACCAGGTGACGTTTAATCAACTTCAGTTTATGTTGACATGATCCAAAAACTACAGATTAGTTTTTTAAGATAGTTAATGTACCCCCAGACATACTCCCACTATAGTGCATTTTTGTCGAAGTGATTGATGAGACCTGTTTAATTATTAGTCGGTGCGGTACATTTAAAATAAGCTCAATATTTTAAGAAACACCCTGAAGAAAGTTTTTAGGATAGGGTGCCAAAAAATGTTTGAAAATTTTGTTTAAAAAAACAGGCCATTTTTTGACAATCCGGCATTTTTCGAAATATCAAAGATAATTAACTTTTTAATTATTATTATACGAGGGGTTCCCTAAGTTTTCCAAACCCGGAAAGAAATGTGAAGAAACTCTAAAATTAACAAAATGGTGGCTGTTTTACTAAAAAGCAAAAATTTTAAATTTTTTCGAAAAATATGCGAGATTAGAGAAAGCGTTTAAAATAAAAGTTGTTCTCCTTAAAGAGACCTACAAAAAGTGTTTTTTTTTCGCAACAACAATTTTTCGCAACAACATTTTCAAAAAGAACACATAACAAGTGTCATGCCTTCTCCGCAATTTGAGTCTATTTAAGATTATTTTCATTGTAGTGCACCAACTATATATTTCGAGTATGTACTTTTGCCTCCACTTTTGCACCGGGAGATGTTTGATCAAGTTTAGTTTGCGTAAGCATGATCCAAAAACTACCGATTATTTTGTTAAAGACTGAATGATCATGTCTTATCAACCAGGTCGTCAAGATAACGCTAGGAGGAGTGTGTCTGGGGGTAGTTTAACTACAATTTAAAAAAAATTAGTAGTTTTTGGATCTTGCTAACGCAAACTGAACTTGGTTAAACAGTGCGTAAATACTTATTCGTATAAATCGAGAAATTTGCACAATCATCAAGGGGTATTGGCCGACTAATGTTTTGATGAACTCAATGCAACAGGGGATGATTTTCATAAGTAAGATTTTTCGCATAGCTGGTGTACTGAGTCTAATATTTTTTAATTTAATAATTTCATTAATCAATTGGTAAAAGTTTGATCATGCTATTGAATATACGTAAGCGTGCATGGTTGAGATGGTCCATCTGTACACGTTTTACGAGCATATAAATCATAAATTAACAATTGTAGGTTAAATATCTCTCAAATAAATAACTTTTTTATTTAAAAAAAAGTGCATTTGTTGACAAGTCATTTTCTTTAAAGTATAATTTAACCACAAAAGAAACAGAATTTCGAAAGTTACAGGAAATCCTCGATTAGCACACATGAAAATCGAATTCACGATACCCTCTTCTTCTTTAGATAAAATTGTATTCGGTCCAGGGTTTTCGTGTGCAAATTTTCCTTTACAACGGGCTCTTATTGTTGATTCTGGTATCGAATATTTTCGTGATGCAGCTGCAAAAGTTTCTTCGTGCATAACCTCTTTCACGGCAAGCAGCAAATTCTCTTTTCTGTAAGAACATCCTTTTAAAGATTTACTTTTAGTTTTTGGCTTCCTCTTTTTCCTCTTTTTCAATTTTCCGCTGTTGCCATGGTTTAACAACAAATTAAATGAAAATAATTAACCTATTATTTCAAAGCGTCTGACGTGTGTCCAATCAAAAACTTATAGCGAAGGTTAGGTTCAAATGTTGACAGTAACGTAGTATTAGGTACATATATGGCTTGAATTTTGGACCGCAGTAATGGGCGCCCCCGTAATAAATATGTACCTATTGCTGCGGGCTTGATTTTTTAATTAAAAAATCAATTTATAATTTTGCAAATGTTGATTCTATCTAAAAAAGTGTTCTATTCAAAAGTGTTCTAATTTAAGAAAAATCATTTCTCCACTGCGTAAAAGGTTATACAATAAATCTAAAGTTGATTAAAGAACAGTACTCCGGTAACTGAAATAGAATCAAAATGGTGGATTTTTCAAGTTTTATAAATATTTTTTAACAAAATTTGTTTAAGAATATATAACTAATTTAGCGATATTTTCGCTTTTGGTATACAGTAGAGTAAATTCTTATTGATTTACAGGAATTTTTTGGTGTCAAAAAAATGATTTGTACTCAAGTTATTCTAATTAGGCGAAAAAAACGCAGTAATTGGGACACTTACCCTACCCTTCCCATTGATAACTAATGCACAGAAAAAAAAACTAGGGATTCAACTTTTTGTTTCAGATCATTTTCTTATAAACTCATTTTGAACTTCAGTTATGTTCACTCTCTTATGAAATTTCATATTCAAAAATTATATCTGGAACCATATTTTTTATTACTGGGTACAATTCATTTTCCTCAGTATGATAATGTTATTTTTAGAAAAACAATGGCTGCGTTCCAATTCATTAAGTTTATTTTTGATAAAAAATATTGCAACTAATAATCGAGTGTAGCATGTACACATTGTTCACCAGTGTAATCAATCAAACCATTTTATTTTAAAGGGATTATCATTATTGCATTATTCTTTTAAACGCCACTTAACTGAATTGTAAGCCGATTCAGTATATCTTTTGAAGGGTTTCTTACCCTATTCTGCAGAAATAAATGCAACTTTCTCAGAAAATATTTTTAATATGTAGAATTGCCAGAAACTAGACTATTGAAAAATGATAGCTTTTATTTAAATTTTAATCTTATGGAGGTTCAGATTGTATATCCTTATTGATATCCATAAAAGAGTCGTAGTCGTTTCTAGGGTCCAAAATTAACCGGACCAGTCTCTTTATGAACTACTAGGATGAGTTATGAATCCAAGGTTATTTCATTTGAAGCAATTGAACTACGAAACTCATTTGTCATTTTTAGTTTGCATCTAGTAATCATATAATTCAATCTCAGATGGAAATTATTTATTTTCTCTGAAATAAAAAGCAGAAAAACTTTGTTATAAAAATAAACTCTATTTCTAAAATTACACTTTGCCGAGAAATGACTGAATCAATTAAGAAACATTAATCTTGATCTATAAATAACGAACTTGGCCTTGTTTATAGACATATATTATACAATTTTTCTCTATTAAAAAAATAACATTTCCAACATTCCTCTTATAACAATGCATATAGTGTTAGTCATTGTCTATTTAGTGAATCATGCAGGTCAAGAACTAATAGTACCTTTAGAATCAATATATAACACTGGTTTACGCTTGCCACGAGATCTATTAAATAATTAAATGTTATTTTTCTAAAATCCAACAAATATGATTCCATCTCTCGTGTTTAGCAAAAATCCATTCACATTCTCGTGCTCTTTCTTTTTTTATACTTTGGCCTTCGTACTAAAGTAATTTATTTTACTCCATTTCAAGTAAAAAATGCAACTACTTCTCTAGAAGTCATTGTTCGGTAACGTCGCATCTGAGAATACTGTAGCAAAACAGTTAACAATTGTCTATAGTTCGTGCCTGAGAAGGCCATGCGATAGGAACATTTTCTATATTTGTAGGTGATTCTGAAACCAATCTATTCAAATTATTAAATTTTCCAATCAGGAAAAGAAAACAATCCAAAGTATTTTAATGCATTTCTAAATAAATTTCTAAAATTCAAAACTTTTGGTTCAATTTTTCCTTTTTTCTCCCACTTTTTTCATTGTGTTATTCTTGTCCCTAATGAGCCGGAAAGTGAGGTTTTTTGGAAGGTTATTTTTTAATTGTGAATAATTTTTTTGCTTATTCTGCAAAAATTATTCATACTAAAATGGATTTCTTTTCAATCTTAATTAAAAAACATTTTCTATGATAATTTTTAGCCAAATAATCTATCTCACGTCATTTTATTTTACAGTTTGTATATGCAACGAATAAGCTGTTGAAACTTGACTTGACTGTCTTACTTGGATAGGCCGCAAATTTCCAAAAATTTCGAGGATTGTCTTGAACCTTGTAATAAACATTATACGAAATTTTGATAAATGTGTGACCTATCCTAAAGTCCTAGACAGTCAAGTAAAGTTTCTAAAACTTATTTTTCGTTGTATACTGCATCCATGAGCAACAATATTGATAATAATGTTATGACTTGTTTTATGAACACAGTTAATTATGTGGTATTTACATGCAACTTGCATTGTATCCTTTCTGTTTTCCTTTTAAATCAATAGGTTACATGTAACGGGTAGAAAAATTTGTCAGTTTCATACATATTTCCGGTCATTCAAAATTAAAAGATTTAAAACTAAGCAATCAGTGAAATTTCACTGAAAGTCAGTGACTTTTCGCGATTTCAATCAGTAAAAAATCCACTGGGAATCAGTGAAAATATACTTCAAATTCAAACGTATTTTACTGATTCAGCATAATTTTCAATTTTACATTTGCAATTTCAAAGCTTACAAGATTTCAAATATCAAGTAAATATATCAAGAGATATTTCCAAAAAATAAATTTGATCACCGGTAAAAATCGAAAATTGTTAATTGTAAATCCTAAAAACTGAACTTTATTTAAGTGAACTGAATTTCAAAAGTACTGAAAATGGATTTGATAACTTTGACTTTTAATTTATTCTTTTCAAATAATTCTTTTTAATTTTCAAAATAATTTATAATGAAAATCATAACTAAAGTTGGTCCATAGAATGGTTTTAAATTCACTAGAACCTGGATTGTCGTAAACTTGATTTGTGCGTTCCGAAAATTGATGCCGCTTGGCGGTTTGTGATGATATAAACCGCGGGGCCGAGAGGGGAGGCGCTGCTTAGTCAAGCGTGACAAACAAAAGGAGGGCTGCATTCAGCGCGTTAGTTGCATCAGGTTGCGTCATATCTCGAAATCCAACAGAAATCGTTATTGGGGCCCTGATGTTTACGTTCAAAATTATAGAATGGTGCAATGGGAATTGTAATCTCTTAATTCGTATCAGTGGAATTTGAATGAGAATCAGTCAAGTACTTCTAGCTTCTATTTATTTATTCTATTTTATTTTAAATTTCAGTCCTATTTATCTATTCCACTCCTGCTTATTTCCATTCCCCAGGTGAAAAGGTTATACATACAATGGGAAAAAATATACATAATTTTTTCCACTTTATGTATAAACTATACATAATTTTTCCGTCTGGGTCTATTTATTTGTATATTTGCGATTCTCGGTTCGTGAAAAAGATTCTTTATGATTTTATTCAGTAGTTTTCTCATATAATGCAGAAAATTCGTTAATTCACTAAATGAAAAGCTGTCTAATTCCTGAAGAAGATCATTTCCATAAAAACTTATGTCAAACAGAAATTTTTCGAGCTTAAAATGAGCTATTAAACATTAACATTGAAAACAATTCACGAATTTTACCAATCAATATAAAGATTTAATTAACTCTGAGCTTGACTGTACGTCGAAAACATTCTTAATTTGAAATTATTCAAACATTCGAAACTGTCTTCTCTAACTTTTTATCTTGAAAATGAATTATTGAAAAGTAATAATTTGAGGATTAGACATTGTAAACAGAATGATTTTAAGTTTGATGTGCTTTAAACTTAAAACTATGGAATTTCAAATTGGAGCATAACAACTTTTAAAGAATTTCAAATCGAACTCATTCAAAATTTCATGTATTACTTTTTAGAGATTTAAAGTAATTTTTGTTGGGCTATGCAGATTTAGTATCCTCTCATTTATGTATTCAAAATTTAATTTTTATTTTCATGTTACCCAAAATCAATTGCAATTAGACAAGTTATAATTTACAAATCATCCTCATTCGTAACAGCTCCATACGCAGAATAAACCGCATACGCATGTAGGTAATAGTGGTGCCTTTTATAACAAAAACTACATTCCTTTCATGTTTTCACATTTCTAATCAGGCCAAATCGCCAATAGAGTCATGCCAGGAAGTGTTGACAATAGTAATTGCGTACTGCACTCAATGTGAATATTTCATAATTACTTAACTTTAAAAATTACATCAGGGCACAGTCGTCTAGAATAGAAATTTACTGTTCATAATCAGCCACAAATCGTATTTCTTAACCGATTTAAGAGTTTCTTTTAGAAATGCTCAGCATTAAATTTTTAAGAGAACTGTGGTTTGCGATTTATTAATTTTTTTTCACAGAGCAATAATATATAAACAAATTAAGTGACAAAATCGGCCATTTCAGCTTTGTGAATTTTTATCTGAAAAAAATATAGAGAGAAAATCACTATTATTTGGAATTATTGCATTTGCACTCATAGAACAAACACAATTATACTTTATTGTTGTATATAATTTTATAAACAAATTCTTGCTAGTGTTTTTTCTCATAGAAAAAATTGTTTGTTTTACGCTGATTGCTAAGATTTTTCATAAGAGTCATAATTTATACCGAAAAATTAGCAAAAGTTAACATTTACTGTTTTTATAAACATTTTTATGAACAAATTCTCAATAAATGAGTTTTTCTTACAACTAAATTGATTTTTATTGTCAAAAGTGATTCACAATTGTATTCAAAAGCATTTATATATTTCAGGCTTTATCAAACATAAATAATATAGATCGTAAATAATAATTTCATTAAACAGAAGTCCCAACCGGTCGTTTGCTCGCAGAAAAAATTATTTTATCTTAAATTTTTGTTGGAATGACCCTTCTTGCGTTGATTAACCAAGGAAGTTAATTAAAAAATAATAATTGATTTGATTATTATATACATTTTTTTAAACAAAAACTAAAATTTATAATTTTTACATGCAAAAGAGACGTTTTTTCACTGAAATTATCCGACAATAAACTGTGGTCTTTATAAAAATGTCACAATCTAACGTTTTATTCTAGAAAAAAGTTATTTTTTCTTTAATAACTTTTAAGTTAAGCTTAATTGTAATATTGAACCAGCTAAATTGATTAGTAATTGATATATATTTTTGATATAAATAATTTTGTAGACAAAAACTTTATGAAAAAATTATTATTTAGTGTCTCATATCCAGTTTTTGAATCACTGTTAGTATATTGTCGTATAATTTCAGTGAAAAAACATCCCTTTTGTATGTAAAAATGATAATTTTCCATTTTTGTTTAAAAAAATGTTTATAAAAATCACATAAATTACTTTTTAATCAATTTCTTTGGTCAATAATCGCAAAAAAAAAAGACATTCCAATAATAATTGAAGAAAAAATCATTTTTTTCTACGAGAAAACCCAGTTGGGACATTTTTTTAACGAAATTGTTATTAACTATCTATATTATACACGTTTAATAAAGCTTTAAGTATATAAATACTTGTGAGGACAATCATGAATTACTTTTAGTCAGAAAAATCCATTTAGCTATGAAAAAACCTCATTTATTGAGAATTTGTTTACGAAAATGTTTATAAAAACATCAAATGTTAACTTATGCTAATTTTTGGTTACAAATTATGACTCTCACGAATAATCTTAGCCAATAGGCTAATAGGCTAATATAGTGAGTTTCTTTCTGTATTTTTTCTTGAGATAAAAATTGACAAAGCTGAAACAGACAATTTTGTCAACTTATTTGTTTATATATTGTTGCTCTGTAAAATAATAAAAGATAGCAAACCAGAGTTCTCTTAAAATTTTGCTGCTAAGCATTTCTAG